>WOGL01000617.1:0-12985 GCA_015342145.1 Leptinotarsa rubiginosa
CTGTCAGCTTAATCGAACCAGAAAAAGCAGAACACATACTTTGTGCCTACCCCACTGGGGACCGAGTTCGGCAGAGCCGTACTCTTACCATCTGACCTGAAAGACCACTCACCATACAAACTAATCGACTTCGTTAAGAAGCTGGGTTTATTTGGTCGAGTGTGACTAGGTGTGAGGCACAATAAACCCTCGCGGGTTGCGGTGGAGGGTTGAATGGACCCACTAACTTTGGACCTAACCTAGTTCTCAAGTACTCCAGTGATAATGAGTGATAAATTATTTTTATTATTAATTCTGATAATACACTCTGCTACAAATATGATAAACTCCAATTTTGTTATGTGCTCATGTACAAAATTAATTGCAGATATGGAAATAGGAGAGAGTGTAAAATATAAGCTGATAGAATTATTCAAGGATTTTCAAGTGTCAGTTTTAAAAGATTGTGGCTATCCACCAGAATTAGGAGACGTGCCCATCAAAATGAACTTGATCTATGGGAATGATCAAGAAGCCTTTACGGTATTCATGATTCCAGGTGTTATGATATCGTAAGTTGACCAAAATAATATATCTTTCGATAGGGATGAATTTTTAATATGGAGAATAGTTATTAGAAAAATAGCAACACAGATAATATTACAGGGCCAACTGTAATTCACGCAGTAGATTCCCTTGGCAGATTCAGTCGATATAGAAAGAAAATTAGAAATACTTTGTATATTCTTTTTAGATGATACAATAACGATTTGAGTTTCGGCATTTTTGCCGTCCTCAGGTTAATACATATTTTAAAAAAATGAGTGATAATACTACGCTATCACAGTCAATATAGAAATAGGCAGCATTTTGAAAAACTGTTCTACAATGTTGAGAAATACATTATAATTACAGCGTATATCATATTCCCACAAAAAATGAAGGTTCAATATAACATGAATACACTTCAATGTATAAATTTAAAATTCACACCAAAATACTTCAAGAGTGTCATGGCGTCGCTTGTGACGTCACGTTCGAGTAAACAAATAGTAGCTTCAGACGCTTAGGAGAAATATCCCACTTATGAAGTATCCCAATGATTGGTTCCAACTTTTTTTGAATTACCTAAGCCAATATCCATCGTAGCAGTTCGATTCCTCTAAAATTCTATTACTTTCTAGGATGTTATTTCTGTTCGGAGCGATAATCACCTGCCAAATTATCGTAACAGAGAGGGAGGAAGGAATTTGGGATCGATCCATAGTGGCAGGAGTGACATCCTTAGAAATCACAGTCAGCCATCTTGTCTTGCAGGCATGTTTAGCGCTGATTCCCGTCATCGAGATTTTGTGTTTGGTTTTCGGGATTTATCAGTATACCAACGTCGGCAGCTATTGGCTCTTGTTTCTGGTACTATATTTGACAGAATTGAGCGGAATGTGCTATGGTAAGTGTTGAAATGAAGATGAAGCTTATGTTGATATCAGAACCTCGGAAAATACTGTTGAAAAATTCTATTTACGTGAAACCTACAAAAAGTAGAATCCCCACAACGAAAAATACAGAAGGGTCAGGTCAGGTGAACGTGGTAGCCATTTGATGGGACCATTGTTTCTTATACATCGTCCTGGCATAGTCGTATTGAGAAAATCTCTGCAAATAGTTCTGCGATGTGGCGGAGCTCCATCATGTCAGAAATACTGATATTTTCTCAGAATATTCAAAGGCAAATCCTCCAACAACTCAAATAGAGCCTCCAAATATGATTCTCACGTCAAAGACGTCTCAAAAAAGTAGGGACCTTTGATCTAGGTGTCTAGCACAGCAAGACATAAATTAACTCCAAAAATCTCTCTTGGATGTAGGATGGAATTTTCTTGTCGCCAGTGATAATGAATATTTGTGTTAAACCATCTGTTATTTGTGAATCTACTCTCATCACACCATAAAATTTCATTACATATTTCATCGTCCTGACAATGTTGTCTACAATAATTTTTCTCCTTTCATAGTCCTTTAAACGCAACCGGTGGATTTTTCTGACTTTGTGAGGTCTAAATTTAATTCTTCTCAAAATGTTATGACAGTATTGAGAAGCTGGCTATTGATGTTGTTTGCAAAACACAATTTTTTCGCTTTTGCTGTTCGACTGAATGACATGACTTATTTCTAGGATATCTTGTTTCCATTGTATCCAATGGCCACATAATGGCGACTCTTTTTCTTTGTGGCTCGATCAATACGATGATTCTAATATGTGGTGAGTATTATTTCTGAAAATACTTTTGATCATTGCGCATTTGTTCTTTTTCAGGTATGATATGGCCAGTGGAAGGGATGCATTCATTTCTTAGAATGTGTACAAAGTTCTTGCCTTTCACTTTTTCAATTGAGGCTACTAGAAATGTCATAAGGAAAGGTTGGACGATAGATAATTTACAAGTTTTTGATGGTATTCTAGTTGCTCTGCTGTGGATTGTTATTATCGCAGTGATTAGTGTATTTTTGATGAAGAGAAATCGATAGATGCGTATTTCTGGAAAAGATGTATTTAATTCTTTTGGATACCTGACTTTCTAAATAAACTTCTTTTGGTGCCAATATTTTTTTCCCAAACCTCACAACGAGAATGATATAAAAACCTGAATTTCAAAATGGAACATAACTATCAGACTAGTTCATGAATTGAACGAAGATGATTTTGATAAACGTATCGAGTTTTGTGAAAGTTTCACGGAACGGATCAATTTGCATCAGAATTTCTTGTATAAAATTTGTTTTTTGGATGAATGTACGTTTAGTTTGAATGGAGAGGTGAATCAGCAAAATTGTCGATATTGGAGTGATACGAATCCTGATTTATACCGGCAACGACCTCAAAAAATGAATGTTTGGGCAGGAGTTTAAGGTTTTAAATATCCTCAAAAGATAGTTAAATGTAGTGTTGTGAATTGTTTTGTTATATTTCAAAGAGATTAGACGATTCCTGTTTCGATTCCATGACGAACGTTTGTAGTACAAACTGAAAGGAAAAATTTGATTTTGGTGTTATTTGATGTTCATATGAAAGTAGTTGTTTAGAAAGAATTATTTCTTTTCGTGTAATTCAATGTTCATGTGAAAATAGTTGTTTCGAAAGGCTTTTTTATTTCAGTTTATATATGAAAGAATTTTTTATCTATGCACTACATATCTTTATGAATAATTTTAACTGTAGATATTTCTTTCTTGGAAGTTTCCCACATTTTTTATTTGATGCTGGAGTAGTAGAAAGTCAGAAAGCTTTTTAAATACTTCCAGAAACATAGGTCAGAGAGGAAGACGAGGGGACACGTTTTAATGTGCGATAACAATGAAATTGAATTAAATTAATTCTCTGCCACAATCAGTTAGTTCCATGTTTAATGTCTTGAAAGGATTTCATAACATCAAACTTTGGAGACATTTAACGCCTAATGAATTTTTATTTTTTTAAATGAGTGATATGAAGGTTAATTGAGTTGAGTTCGCTCGTTATTTGAAATCTAGTATCTCCTAACCTATTAAAAGATAAACTGATACTTAGAGATTGTTAAAAAACCAGTTTCAGTTGAGCATAGTCATTACTTTTGGATTTCTCAAAAATGCCTTGAATTAACAAAGGTAAATGGACACCGGCTCAGGAATATTGACTCAACGTATTAAGTGCTAAAAAAAATATCCCTCGGCACAAACATTGGTATTACTGATATGATGTTTAAATATTTGTCTATGGTCATGATCGAGTTCAAGGTTATTTAAAATTAACTTAAATTTCCAACTAAACACATCATTTCACCAGACGACGTGCGGTAGTTGGTTTTTAACCTTCCAACCTTCGTAACATGTTTTGGAGAAATACTGAAAAATGCATCACATACAAATTATTTTAATTTGGCCCAAACTGTTTCGAGAACATCAACCAAGAATAATGACTATAACATGCTATACAATTACCGTGTCATAAAATTTACAGTTAAGACAACGAAATAATACACGTAAGTCATCAATTTATACATCCGATATATGTTGACAAAGTAATGAAAATGAAACGACGTGGCTACTGCTCTAAATAACATCTTTGTGGTAAATTGCAAAGCTTATTGTTAAATCATCTGAAAATGGAACTTTTCACAGGTGATGATCGACTGCATTACCAAACATACGCCGAACTGACTGTTATAAGATAAGTATAGCTGGGGCACCCGTCAATCTAATAATAACACTGATGATCTTCAAGCATGACTCAACCTTGGACGGAAGCACCAAACTGTTACGAAGGTTCGAAGTAGATGAACAGTTCAATGTAGCAGACCACTATTATAACCTTCATGCAGTCATTGTTAATGTGGTTCTGGCGTTGAATCTGGTCATTATTACGCCTTGGTCAAAGACGAAACGGACTGGTTTAAGTTTGACGATAGTAGTGTCACTAAGTGTTTTGGCGAAGTATTGAATTTATTGGAGCCTCTGGAGACACCCTACATTTTATTCTATGAAAGAGAGGACATTGGCAGATTAAGATCTTCAGATGAAATGGTGATGCAGGTTTTTCCGAGTTTTCCTACAGCTGAAAAAGTGAATGCGATACTGGAATCTCTGAAGTCGCCCCGGAACGTCAATTAATTTTTGTTGTTTTATAATTTTAATGTTTTGAATATAGTATAATATATTTTTTTTATACCAAAAAGTAACCAATTTCATAGAATTTGTCGGTACTCATTTCATATTTCATTTTCAAACTCCGATCTTGCCATTTAAATATTCCAGTTCGCGCGAAACATCAGTCAGAGCCATTATTAATTTGAGGTTAATTTTTTTAATTACTATTTAAATTGAATTTGAAAAATTAAATTCTCACAGACACAACTATTTGTGTAGTATGAAATGCTTCAAAACATAGATACTTTACAATGAAAATATTTAACTGTCAAACGATGGTTTGACAGTTTAATTTGTTTCAAAATTTGAGAAACCGCCGGCGACTCTAGTTTGTATAACTGTATCTATTTCTTCGATGTACCAAGTGCAAACTATCATCATGCAAACAAGAAATCTCGCTTATTAACAAAATAATTAATTGATTATTGCATTTCATTAGTTCGGACTTCCATTGTCTAATATGATATAAATTGATTTTAAATCCCTGAAAGAATCTGTAAAAAATTGAAGTGATTAACTGAAAAATAACAATTATATTAAGCAAAAAAAAACTGAAATTACAATGAAATAAAATACAAGCAACAACCAAAAAAATAAAAAAATTGAACTATTAACACGATGAAAATAAAAAAAATTATTAACAAGAAATAAAAATTAAAAGATTCCAAACCAAGTTACTTTACGACGTTTCGATTGTAAGTATTCACAATCGTCTTCGGGTGATAATTGTTATCAGTTTTTTTTGCTTAATATAATTGTTATTTTTCAGCTAATCTTTTTAATTGTTTTACAGATTTTTTCAGGAATTTCAAATCAATTTATATCATGTTGAACAATGGAAGTCTGAACTCATGAAATGCACCACGAAACATTGTCAGCCACCTTCAAACAAATAATTGATTATTATTTCATAATTTTTCCAATGAACTGGCCAATCTATACTTATAAGCGAAAATCATTCACTTAATACCCACTCATTCATCTCTGTTTCTCCTTACTGGTGAGTCCTAGGAAGCTAAAATTTGGTATATAGGTTCTCCTTAGGTCTCCTTAGATGCGCAATAAGGAAAAATTTTCAAATATTCCAATCAGGGAGACCCCGTGGGGGTGAAAAGGGTACGTTTACATATGAAAATTACCTATTCATCACCGTTTCTCCGTACCGCTATATTTTCGGCAGCTGAAATTTTGTATGTAGGTTCGTAGATGTTTGTAGATGTGCGACAAAATTTTGCATAATTACAAACATCAACCCCATAACGTTTCCCACAGAACTGACGATAATTTAGTAACCAAAGTCATCAGTGCCATCAGGAATAATGATAAAAATAAAAAAATAATGGAGTCATTTTTTGCCAAGGCCAATAAAATATCATTAATAAATTGAAAAAATCGAAAAATAGAATAATTATTCAGTGGTTTTACAACTTGCAGTTAACTTTAAGACAACTATTCTTAGTTGAATAAGTCTTCCGTTGGTACACCTTTGAAACAAAACAGAAGACCTGTTCTCTTGTTCCTATCACCTCAATAATATTTATTAACTATATGTTTTGAATGCAACAATATTTTTGAACGTTCTTGATGCAAAAGGTCAAGAATAGATGCTATGACCATCTTAATATTCGTCAGTTACACATACAAAAACCCAACCCAACTGTGCAATTCACTGGCTTTTCCTACCTTTCGAACTTTTTGTATAGTATATGTATCACTCTAAATGATATTGGCTTATCACCTGCAATAAACTCCCTGGTGTAATCCCATTGTATAGTGTAGTGTAATATTGTGATTCTCTTCCCTTTATTTGATTCAGGTTTTACAACTTAAGGGTCTAATTGGTTTCATTATAATCGTTTAGCCAATATAATATACCGTGAAAGCTACTATACCAGATATATCACAGCAACCTGAAGCTGGCAACCTGAAAATTCACACATCCTTAAGTGATGATTTTATATAGCAGTAGTTGAGCATATATCTTTTTTCCTCATAACTTTCCTAAAAAAAAAAAAGAAACCGTAACTACACAAAGTGGTAAATCTAATGATTTCATACTTGAGGTAGATCAATTCACAGTTGAGACAGTAGATACAGAGTGTGTTTTGATTTCTCAGTTGATGAAAACTTGCCGAACATGCTAAAATTATTCGAATAATATGAAAAAAAAAATTGTTTGGATTGTAAAAACTAATCGACAAATTCAGAATCAAATTTCATTTTGAAAGAGCTGAGTTTTGCTATTTAAAAACCCAAAAATGCTTTTTCCCTTTCATATGTCTAATATGGTAGTTTTTACACAAATGTAAATGATGAGTATTTGCTTGATTAATTTGAAAAGGAAATAATTTTGATTGATATTTTTTTCTTTACAAATTTCCCACATTGTATGCAATACTAAATAACAAATTGACACTATCACTAGTACACTATTCTCTACTATAACACTTATTCGTCAATGTGTATTTCTTATTTTGTTGAACTATTCGGTACAGCGGAATGTGTTGTTCATATAAATGATGAATTCCAAATATATTTGTCTGAAATAGTAGAAATTCAATTCCTTTTTTACAATACAGAAAGAAGTCCAGTAACGAAAAGCCCGAAATCCTGTATAAAAACTTTAATATCAGTTCACAATATGTTCTGGGCTCTCCTGATTGATTAACACCAACATTGACAACACGCAACTTAATGAATGGATCGTATGTACAAATGTATGTACTGCATATTACATTTTTAAATTCCATAATAAAAAGAACTACTGGCATTAAGAAAAGTACTTGAAAACTCTGACAAAATTTTCTGCTTCAGGAGTTTTTCAAATTTTTTTTATTTATCCTAAAATATCTGTAAAGGGATATATGACAATATATTCATTATGGCAGTCACATAAAGTAAAATAGTCATTTTTATACCCTACATTTTTTGGTATGTCTTTTTACGAGTACACTAAGGAAGTATGAAAAATATAAATCTTATAGCGAGTATTGTATCTTCTGTGTAACCGATTCCTTCATGAAAAATCATAAAGCAAGGCTACCGAACACAATTTCTGAAATACATCATTCGATGATCACATACATTTTCATTGACTCCATTCATTTCATTGACATCATCGTTATTACAAAATATTCATAAAAATGGAAAAGCAATATTAACTCTTGGGAGTGTCTACAAATATATTATCGCTGGTTGAACACAATGAATCCTTTCATCAGATAAACACGTAAGGGTAATAAGTATTCTGTAAGGCCTGGGAAGTCTCGTGCTGATAAGGTAATAAGTATATGCCAACTTGATGAATAATCATTATCACGAAACGAATTGAAGACGTGAAAAGATCTTTAGCATTATACATGAAATACAAAATACGAAAATAAAAATAAAATGGAATATGTGGTCTTATAAATTACAAGATAAAAGAGAAGCGTAGAATTAACAATTAACTTGTTTTTAAGCTGAATTGGTAACAACCATTGGTGTTTGTATTTTATGCCGATATAAAATGATATCGAAACGAACATTTCAACACACCACAATTGCGAAATAATGTTCCCCATGAAGAGCAGATTTTGAACCTATAGACAAACCAAAACAAAAACTCCACCCACACACCAGAACTGGAACACACTTTTTTTCACCTACCAAGTTGGCATCATCAGGATATGATCTTATAATGTATAAGTGCAAAGCGTGTTGTTTGTTGGTTATTAAGGTTATTATGAAGATGTAGTTTACTATTATTTGCCATTTTCCTTCAGAGAATTTGGTTAATAGGTGAATATGGTTGGTTGGATGTTGGTGTTTGCTCTGTCCCATGTAACTATTTATTTTATATTATTAGCACAGTCATAAAAGTCAAAATTTTAATAAATTTGTTATCAAGTATGGTAATATGAAAGTTTCAACATGGATTATTCATAACATACCTAACAACATTACAAAAACGTTTCACAAGTGTTGTTTGCTGATCTTGCTCATTTGTTCGAATATTTTTTTGAAAATTGAGTACTTAAAATAACAAGTTGGGCAATTTGTTGGTAACATAATATAGATATGTACATGGATATTGAAAAGTATTCTACACAGTTTTTTTGATTTGAGTTGCCACTGAATAATTATTATGTATTTGAACGTATCTGAAAAATCGTCAAAACCATTCGGATAGCAGCAACGATTAACATGTAAAATAAAAATAAAATACTCAAATACAGTAATTTACTTATGTTTCAATAACTAGCAAAGCAAGCGATTAGCGTGTAAAAATATTCTTCATTTTCTTAAATAAACTAGTATTTTTGTTAAAAAAATTGTATTCAATTTGTTTTGGTTAATTGTACAATTAGCATGTAGAATACAAGTGAAATACTCAAATATGATAATTTCACAAATTATACCGGAAACGATTTGATCTTCATAAACTTCATTTACAAAAATATCACGACATGTTTCGCTATCACAGTAGCTTTTTCGTGGTGAATAACATTCACCTGCTCACTCGCCATTGCTTGTTCGTAAGTTTTTGGCCAAAAACAACATCGTAACCATGTCTCGGCCACCGTATTCACTAGATTTGACTCCCTGCGACTTTTTCCTGTTCCCAAGACTGAAGAGACCCATAAAAGGACGGCGTTATGCGATGATTGAGGAGATAAAAATAGAATCGCTGAGAACTCAAGGATATACCAAAAAGTGCATATCAGAACTTCTTCGAGGACTGGAAAAACACTCTTGCACAAGTGTGTTATATTTGAGAAGGACTACTTTTGAGGGGACATAATACAAATCGATGAATAAATAATTATATTTTTTGAGAAAAATAAAAATTCACCTTATTTTTTAAGAAACCTCTTATAGCTTCCAGTTTGATCGGTCCAGGACTGGCAACTAACTCCGTGATTACTGACCACTTTTTTAGTACTGATAAAAATTGTATTGTTTTTATTCGGAAACATATTTTTGCTCTTTGAAAAAATACAGCCTGTATATCGTTAAAGCCAACTCTGGCAATTTGTGCGAGATAACTTTCAAGTGGTAAATGAGTTTTACTTGAAACATAAGAGTTCATGAGAAAGAGGAGAGTGTTACTATAGTTGTTGCTGATGACACGACATAAATTAAAATTGATAGACACTCGCCAATTTTTGCGCAAATAATGATTTTTCATGATAAAATTTCAATTTAAGCCAAATCAAACTAGGACGTTCCATTTATAACACAAGTTCAAAACCCGTATAATAAATAATCAATACCTGTTAATACCTCTATTGCATATTTCTTGTTAGCAGACGTGAGGTTCATTCAAATTTTCACATTTTTTTACTATTTTTTTCTGCAAATGTAAAACAATTTGTATCCTGATACGGAAGTATAGTATAGTCAAATCATCTAAAGGAACAATTCGTTCAGGCCTGTTTCAACTCCTTACACTGTAGGTTAATGGACTGACACCTATCAGAAATAACTATTCCCCTGGCTAATACTACGAAGGGTGTTGGATTATATCCGACATGTGTCAGTGCAGGATTCTTCACTGAAGTTATTCCTGCATATGCTGTTGGCGATCCAATTGCCGCAATAGATTTTCAATAATTGGCACACATGCAGACCGGTTTCGGACTGTTTGGCCACTCATCAGTGCTAGGTAGTGTCTATCATCAACATTAAGTCGATGATTTCCGATAATTGAAAATCGAATTCCTTCAAAGTATCATTCCTCGAACTAGGCTGAAGCGGACAACAAACAACAGGTTTGTTGATGATTTGATTTATATATCCAGTCTTCAAGTATGCCCTCTGACTAAAGAAGAAACGTTTTCTTTCCTTATACGAGGAATTGGGCAAATTTCGGATATGCGGTTGGTTAACTCATTCATAGGTAGATGGGGTGAAGACAAACCTGTTGTTTGTTGTCCGCTTCAGCCTAGTTAGAGGAATGATACTCTGAAGGAACTCGATTTTTTCAATTATCGGAAATCATCGACTTTATGTTGATGATGGACACTACATTGCACTGACGAGTGGCCAAACAGCCCGAAAGTCTGCAAGTGTGTTTCAACAATTGAAAATCTATTGCGGCAGTTGTATCGCGAACAGCATATATAGGAATAATTTCAGTGATGAATCCTGCACTGACACCTGTCGGATATAATCCAACGCTCTTCGTGGTATTAGCCAGGGGGGGTAGTTGTTTTCTGATAGGTGTAAGTCTATTAACCTACATTGTAGGGAGTTGAGACTGGCCTGAACGAATTGTTCTTTTGGATGATTTGATTTATATAACCAGTCTTCAAGTATGCCCACTGACTATATGTATATAGTATAGTCGATAATCAGTTAGTTTGAAATAAATATAGAACTGATGTTTTCGAAAAGCTAAACAAGCTAAGTGGACTTATGGAATGAGAATTTTTGGGAAAATCCACATTTTATTCAAATGCTGTCAAGAATTTCATAAAATTGTGTGATTTTAATTTCCATTATGTACGGTTGGTAATAAAATTGAAAAAAGTGATTCATGTGTGAATCAATACTCATAAGGGAAGTAATTTTTCAGTTGTACTCATTAATAGGAGAGGACCTCATGATCAGAGTTTTTTGTCATACTAGTTAATTTTTCCAAAACAAAAAAGTTATTCCAAATCGTCATAAAGCAAACACAAACCTGAACACGTACATTTTATCAGAATCTCGGCAGCATATGTCCTTGAAAAATCTTTACAAATACAATACCTCATTAGCAAAGTTTGGGATTGTACCAAGCGTCAACACTCGTTATGATGTTCGACAAAACGACCCCAACTTTATCTTTTCCTGCAACCCGACCACAATCTATTGTGTCGGACAATTTCCCAAACGGATTTTACTCGTTTATCTCTGGCTGCCGAATATCCCTCGGGAAATATCAGACAGAGTGATCGCAATTATCATCTCGAGAATTGCGTGTATATTGCCCAGGGCCTGAGAGTTCCATTTCCTCGACAATACAAACAGATAAACGTAGTGAATATTGTGGAAGTCGGTGATATTTCGATATTTCCCTGCGGGGCAATATATCAACTTTCTAGAAGTATCAGGGAAGTTAACTTGCTGTCCATGTAAGCAAAATCTTGACTAGTTCTTCTAATAATTGTTTGTTAATGAATTTTCTGATTCTATAATGATTGAAAATTTTCCTATGATTTTCGTTAAAATGTAATTTTTGGTTATAGGGTCATCTAAGTTTCACAAAATAATTTGAAACAAACTATTTTATCATATCCTTTCTAGAAGGAACAGGGAAGTTAATTTGATGTCCATCCAAACAAAATCTTGACTAGTTTTTTTAATAATTGTTGTTAATGAATTTTATGATTCTATAATTGAAAATTTTCCTATGATTTTTGTAAAAATGTACTTTTGGTGATAAGGTCATCTAAGCTTCACAAAATAATTTGAAACAAACTATTTTATCATTTTTGACTATAATGGCCTTCAAGATTCATATACTGTTACCTTTGTTAAAACCAATTCTTGCAACAGTTTCAACACTGAAGTTGATATATCACAAGCGGTTTTTTGGGTCTTTCCCAAGGTGAAAAAAATCGCTGTTAATGCATTTTTTGTTCAAAAATGAGGGACAATCCTTGGATGATAAATCAGAAGAATATGGGCAATGAACCATCAATTCGATGTTCTTCTTCACACAATCAATGATTTGATGAGCTCTGTGGGAGTTAGCATTGTCATCATGAAAACTGACGAAAGAAAATTAATTTCAATTTAATTTGCATCAACGATTATGAAAACTGATGGAGTGAATGATTTTATCAAATCAAAATTTGCATCAACGATTATGTTTCCAAACTAGACTACTAGTTCATTACACCAATTTTGTAGTTACCAAGTTGAATTAGTTTTTTAAGCATATCCTTACACCAATTCACAAGAGCTTTTTTGCGCTTCGGTCAAATTGTACGGAAAGTTGAATGAGGAGATTCTACACATTCTTGTCGAGTTAGGGCTTTCCTGAAATCGCAACAAAAACCTTCACGAGAAATTTTAATTTTTTCAAAAATTTGCTTTTTCTCAAACACCTAATAACTACGCTGTCAATTTCTAAACTGCAGTTGCTTATAAGGTAAAAGTCGAACTTTACGAACAGAGTGATGCCACATTTCCCCAACGTAAATATAAAAATCAAAAAGCAACCTTCGTGTATTACTGATGTCTTTCCGAGGTAAAAAATAGTTTCCGGAAGTAACTTCATATGACCGATTTAATAACTCGATAAACTCAGCTCAGCTCAACTAGTGAGTTGCTACATAATTTTGAGAGGAAT
>WOGL01000618.1:0-13884 GCA_015342145.1 Leptinotarsa rubiginosa
ATATAACAGACAATATAGGTACGAAAACAAACGAAAATAAGGACTAACTACATGGAACTGGTACAAATACATTTGAAATGAATACGCTATCAAGGAAAACAACTGAATGGAATTGGACGTTTTCGTTTTTTTTTTTTAATATAAACGATAAAAAGATATCAGAATTCACAGAATAGTGGAAACTTCTTTGTCTTCTTTGTACTGAACTGTTAAGGAATCCATTCAACAAATTGAAATGATCACTGTGCAGTCCTTCTACGCTCTTCTAGTGTTAACATTTTTTCGTTTGGAAATGTAAATCATCTCACCTAACAGTCATTTACCTAATATTGGTTGAACATCTGAAATATTAGAGTTCGCAAAGTCAAAACTGTAGTTATTTTCTTTTGTTAGTTCAACGAGGGCTGTTGAATTGGCAATATTCTACTTTTTTGTATCTCTCTCATGTTCAGACAACCTGTCCGTCAGGTAACGTCTCGTTTGTCCTACAAAAGATTTTAGACAATCTTTGCAAAGAATTTCATAAATGCCATTTGATTACATATTCATCGGCGTTTTTGTTTTTGAAAAAAAGTTTTTCCTACAGTTTTAGATTTCTCAAACGCAATTTTGATATGTTTATTATTTTGAACCAAGTTTTTCAGAAAGGTTATGCACATAAGGAATTTTGAAATATTTTGAAATGTTTGTTTTCAACGTAAGTTGTCTATTTTCATTTACAATTTTTTTAATAATGAAGGAGGATAGGTATTATTTTTAATAAGAAAATCTTGTATATTTCTGATGTTTTTGTTATAAAACTCAGTATCCAAAATTGTAAGTGCTCTTAATTTTAAGTTCCTAATAATATTAATTTTGTTGTTGAAACTGTGTTGTGAACAGTAATTGATGAACTTTTCTGAAAAAGTAGTTTTGTGGTACCAGTCGACTTTTGAAATCTGGTTTGGTGCTCTCGACATCTAAGAAGATGTCTAAGAAGGTTTGAGAACTAGTTTTTTCTAATTCTGCTATAAATTTCGAATTGAATGAATGCTTTGAAAAATTTTAGTAATTTTAATTTTGTCATTCTTAGGTATTGAAGTGAAAATATCATCAACGTATCTCTTGAAAAACGGGACTGGAAAAAATAATTGCTTTAGAGTCTGAAACGTTGGCATAAAATTAAATTGTTAATCCATGAAAAATTTTTGATCCCTCTCCCAACTAATAAAAGAGCATTTGTGAATTAAAAATTAGCTTCGATGTCATATTGAATCAACTGAATACTTATATCGTTACTACAACCACCATCCAATCAAACAATTTGTGTGTTTTTTTATACAAATTGATCTCTTTTACTTTTCAGTCCAGTCTAGAAAGTTGATGACCATAAAAAATTTTAGGAAGCAACCAACTCAATTCAATTTTTCTGCAAGCTTTATCAACTAAGGGATATTCAACAATGCTTTAAAAGAGTTTAAACGTAGTCCCCAACTAGTTTTCATGAAGTGAAAGTTGGTCTGTGTACTCGAGAATTTAATAAAAAGTTGTGAAAATTACTCACCTTCTATAAAGGAAAATTCAAAATATCCTCAAGCGTAGGAAACAATGAAATTACGAAATTTCAGTCCGAATTCAGACTGATATGATAAAAGTACGAAAATTTTAAATTCGAAGAGATATAATCGTTTTTCAGGAAGTCTCTACTTTTTATCACCTTTCAAAAGTACATACAACATATGATGATCCAACTGAATTTCGTAAATAGATCAGTTACATATTTGAACTGAATGCCCACATCACAAATATGATGTGCCTGGTTTCGAAATCCAATGTTACCGGTTATATCTTGATTATGAATAGATACTCGATAATGCATTTTTCACCAATAATATTTTTATTATAGACGCGTTTTGCTAACCCCGTAGCTTTTTCGGTAGTGGAACGACGCTTAGGCAGATTAGAGTTTCCGTTTGTAAGAATTATTTGTTTTACAATCAAATACTTTACTAGTAGATGAAGTTAACATCAAAACTATTGAAAATAATATTATGAATACTTATATACAATGAATACAATATATTGAATTTGCTGAAAATCTGAATCGGAGCAATCAATGGGGTAAAGATTGGGATAAGTCATCCCCCTCAATTACTCAGACTTGTCTTCCGAAGACAATTGAGTCCATTATTGTATTCGTGGTTCAGCCTAGCATCACTGATGATATCTATGGTATGGAACAATTGAGTCCCAAAATACAACTAATCAGTGGGGTGTTATTTGTTTTTATGACACTCAGATTATTGAGCGTAATTCAGTTACATCACAACAAATTTTGAAAAATTGACCTTCAGTTTGAATATTTGATGATATTGGATGAATTAATTTCATATCCATAATTTTGTCATTGACTAAGTCATTGACTAAGTCGTTTGGATATTATTACATTCAAAGTAAAAAATCACTTTCATTCACTATGAATTTTGAGTGAGACTCATACATTCAGCAAATTTCTTCAATAATTAACAGTGATGCATGAAATGGGTATATTGCTGTGGAATGTCTTCAGAGTAACAATATTGCCCACCAGGATGTGAAACCAAAAAGCCATCATTAATCGAAACAAGTCACTGTAATTCCCAATGTAAGCACAGTTCGAATCCATTTGGAATATTTGCTCTCTCTATTTACTAAAATCACGCATAAGGACAGCATTCAAATTCATGTCACAGAAAATATGGTCTACGTACTCAACATAATTTTGTTCCTTCCGATCGAATACTCGTGATTCAAGTTTGAACGCTGTTTTTGCAAATTTGAGTGGTATTGTTGCTTTCAGATAACACAAATTGTGTTTTTCCGTGAAGAAATTACCCGTTTGGAAATCACAGATAGACTTACTGAATTTGAATTAGAAGGGGATATTAGGAGATATTAATTTTTTTGGAAAAAAAGTAGTTGTTTCGAGGGGCTTTTCTTACAGTTTGTGTCTGGAAGTTACTTCTTAGCATGATATATACATCTTTGTAAAGAGTTACCTTTTTGAAAGTGAATGCTTTTTTCTATTTTTTGGATATTTCCACATTTTTTTGTATAAAGATGGAAAAGTAGTAAGCCAAAATCATTTTTTCAGAGAAAAACTGCCTCCCAAAAAGATACCCCTTTCAATTCAAACAATATTCCACTGGCTGGGATTTATTCAAATAAGCGAATTAATGTCATTACGTACAGCCATCGATGACATGAGTAGATTAAACTCATTCGTGATAAATGGTGTCATAATTTTATGAATGAAATGAGTGCTTCATGTCATAATGTTATCCAGATTTCGTGCCAAAGAGACGATAAGGCAAGTGTCTTACGACCAAACATCTGATGTCCGCCAGTGAGGATGACAGAGTTCCATGTATGTGAGATTTTACCTTTCTCATCCACTATATTGAGTAGCAATCCTGTGAATGATGTCTGATTCAATTCCATAACGAATGTTTGGAATACAAACAAAAAAGGGATCAGTATTTTTTGTATGATCCAGTGTTATTTCGAAAGTATTTTTCTTTCGTTATTCAATTCAATTCAATAGTTATATGAGAATAGCTACTTTGAGGGGCCTTTTCTTCCAGTTTGAGTCTGGAAGTTACTTCTTTGCATGATCTACACATCTCTGTATAGAGTTATATTTTTGAAATTGATTACTCTTCCTTTATTCGGACGATTTCCTCATTTTTGGTACGAAGATGAAGAAGAAGAATGCCAAATCCTTTCTTCACCAAAAAGTACATTGAATTGTTTTGTAACTAGTTTGATTGCATTCATATTGATTCATCAGTATTCAACATTCTATGGGTACTAATAAAAAATGAACATCGTACGATTTTGTTTTGTTTATTCTAAACATTGATTTCAGTATCATTGGTCGGATCATTCAAATAAGTTCAATTCAATCTATCGTTCAGTTAGTTCAACATTCTGATAGTTTTTTGCTCAGATCTCTTTTTTTGTGAAGGTTCTCAAAATAAATAACAACACATGCTAACATTATAATTACTTATACCTCTTCAAGGAAATATATAAAAATAAACATGATTCAGCTACTTGTTGAGAATAATGCTACTCCTCAAAATCTCCGAACATTCATAGACACTTCCACGAAAAATCTTGGGCTTCTCAACGGATAAAACGTGCGTCTTGCCTTTCAACATTCTACTCAAATGTCTCCATTGGTTTCTATATCTGAATCAAAAATCAATTCAGATGGAATTCCCACATTTGTATCGTTGGGTAGAGTTCACAACGAAACAATGTGGCAGCCCCGAAACTGCTGCTGATCATTCTCGTTAGAGCCAAACAATATCAAACAGTGGAACGCGTAATGGATCTCTAATTCAGCCACAGCTCTTATTGAAATTCGGGATGGCTATGGGTCATACCAAAAGGCTAAGGATCTACTCAACTGTGGTTCTAAAATGGATATTTTCAGTCAAAAATGTTTGAATCGTCTTGGACTGTAATCCTCAGCTCTAGCCCTACCAATTCAAGGTGTTAGTCAAATGATATCATCTTCCTCCAAAAGAGTTTGTCTTGAAGTTTGACCATATATCGTTTCCAACCCTATTATCCCAGTGAAGGCCATTGTTCATCCCAAGGTTTTTAACCCCATTGTTTGAAAGATATCAAATCTTTCAATCATATTCCAATTTGCAGCTCGCTGACCCTTGGTTCAATATCTCTGATGGAATCAACATTTTTCTTGTGTCCGATATTTTTTATCTATTTGTTCAAAATGGTCTTATCTCTGGAAAACCCGAAGAATCATTTCCACTCCACACTATTTTTGGATGGAATGCCACGGCCTCAGTCAGCCTAAACTGCCATAAGTAGATTTACCGTCCGCCTTCTTTTTCGTGAATCTCCACCCACACTTTTTCTGATTCAAGAATATAGCGGTAAAAGATTTGTATTGCGTATATCATGATTTGGTATACCCCCATTTATGCAGAGTATAGTTAATTCATGAACGATTATATAATACAAGGACATATGACTTCGTCTAAACATCCAAACTTGACACCTAACTTCTACTTCATCCCACACCATTATATTCTCCGCCCTGAAACTGCAAGTACTAAACTCGGAGTAGTTTTCGATTTTTCCGCAAAATCATCTGATAGTATGTCCCTAAGCGATACTCTTCTAACTGAACCGAAACTCCAACAACTCCTTGGCACAATTCTCTTCAATTCAAAAATTCATCCGAATGCATTGAGGTTGATATTTGCCAGATGTCAAGCAGATATCATTATCAAAAAAGGATATTGAGTAGCAAAGAATTTAATGGCGTTTTTCCTCTCAAGTACCCATAAAATAATGTTTATAACAAACTCTAACTTATATTATTATATCCTTTCCTTATTTAGCGATTATATCAAACCTGCAATTGGTTGAAGACAACGGCCCAACGTTTCCTCTAGCTATTGATGAAATCAAAAATTCATTATACGTTGGTGATATTCTGATCAGTCACTCCATAAGTGAAATAGCAACCATCCATCTCTTCTCACTGAGGATTGCTCCGAGTTGAAGTTTTAGGCTTACAACGAAATTCAGTTCAAGATTCGTCATCTCTCAGTATCGAGTATAATGACTTGCTCTTCATGAAGGGAAACATCCTTTCAGATTTATCCTGTATCTTTGACCCTTAGGACTTTCAACTCCTCTCACTTTGTTTGCGAAATGTCTCATTCAACATATTCGAATCATCAGACTCGGTTGGGATCATGAACATCCTCGTGATGTTTCTATTGGCAGTTCATTCAGAGGCTACATCAAAATGTAGCTGAAGTAACACTCCATCACTACATCGATGGAGTGTTACTTCCATCGAACTTCACAGTGCAGATATGGGGAGTCCTGCAGGTATCGACACACGCCAAGGATGACATTTCGGGGCGAAACATCTTTAAGAAGAGGGCAATGTAATGAATCTGAAGCCGGCCCTGACCGATATCTCAGCTAGCGAACACATGACTCACCGCGAGCCACCACGAAAAGTCCAGGCCAGTCCCTAAACGACTATAGACATCAAGAATGATCGTTACCGATATAAAAGGTCCGGTCCTCGCTCAGAGAGAGAGAGTCTGTATTCAGAAAGCGAGTCGAATGGTTAACAAGAATTCAAACAGTGAAGATAAATTATGTTGCTAAGTGTTGTATATAAATCAGTTGTGATAGTGAAATATTGTTAAAAATAAATTTGTTCAAGACATATAATTCTTTAATTCGTTACAATAATATAAGTCAATGAATAAAGCCCATTTATTATTATTATTATTATTATAAACGATAACAATCAGGAGATCCGTCTCACTCAATTAAAATTGATGGCAATAAGCATCAACATTGTTCCTTAATTTTCAGATTACTGGCGACCCGCTCCGGCTCCGCACGTGTGCAATACTGATAGTAAATAAACATATAAACGCGTGCGATCGTTGCTAATCATAAAGTGTTATAGGGCGAAGCGCGGCCTTTGACGCGCTATTTACAGGCACGCGCCGCCGGCCCCCCGGCCGAAACTGCCGCAACCGCTAAGTCCCTGCATTTTAAATCTGTGATACAATACATTTGAGGTACTTAATTGGATAAAGATTAATCATGTATTGCTTAAAATCGCTTCGTGAGAACGTGAGAGATGAAAAATGGTTATTGTGGGTTATCCCTAATAAATAGACATATACCTTTCATTATTTTGGACTTCCATTGTCTAATATGATATAAATTGATTTGAAATCCCTGAAAGAATCCGTAAAAAATTAAAAAGATTAGCTGAAAAAATAACAATTTTATTAAGCAAAAAACTGAAATTACACTGGAATAACATACAAGCAACAACCAAAAAAAAATTAAAGAAATAAAAAAAAATTGAACTATCAACACGAGCTGAAAAAATTAAAAACACCATTAACAAGAAATGGAAATTAAAAATTAAAATATTCCAAACCAAATTACTTCACGACGTTTCGATTATTAGTATCCACAATCGTCTTCGGGTGATAACTGGGAAGTTCGAACTAATGAAATGCACCACGAAATATTGTCAACCACCTTCAAATAGACATATACCATTGCGGACTTTTTGTAGACCTTTTTAAGGTGTACAATACTGTAGTACATTATTTTGATCTATCTCGTAGGCTTCAGCCAGCGTTTTGCAATGTAAGCACAAAAGCAAAGAACTTCACAATCAGAGAATTAGGGATAAACTGCTTGCCAATCCCAACAGGTCTAGCTAGATCCTTCTGGTCGATAGCTGAAGCTGTTAATCAAAACTTTACAAAATACACGAAAGGAGTTTATCTTTCTTATTGGAAAATTTCTCGCGTTCAGCCTATTTCCAAAAAGGGCAAGAAAAATCTTCCAAATAACTAGTCACTTTGCTATCAGTGATATCAAAAATCACGAAGAAAACCGTGAACTACCATATCCGTAAATATTTCAAATGCTTTAACATAGTCATTATCAATATGGCTTTCGGAAACAAAAATCAACAGGCGATCTTCTATCGTATGACACCCATCAATGAAAATAAGAAATACGCGACGGACTATGGCTGCCTATCGTTTCTAGGTTCAACTCAGTATTCCTCAACCTTTACTGTTTGAGAATTCATTCATTTGGATTCAGCGATTCAAATCCAATGTGAATCGCTACTTCCACCTAGGCACCGCTCTTAGAGCATCTTAATGATTTTCCTGTAGTGCTTCCTCACATTGGAAACCAGTAAAATTATCAGTGTTTCACTATTATATTATGCATGTTGTATAAATATAAACATTTCTCTTGAATCACTTCATCTATTAAAATAATCCGCACCAAAATCCGTTGCGTATTTTGAAAGATCAAGTACATATATGGACAGACAGCGAGAAGCGACTTTGTTTTATACTATGTAGTGATTTCACTCATCTCTAATCGAACTAGAGTGTTTTCAGTAATCGGATTACAATTGTATCAAAACTTTCAATTTGCTATTCTGTTTAGAGAACGTTTCAAACCACAAGCACTCTACTTTAATGAGAAGCAGTTTTTATACTTTTGTTTTGGGATAGTAACTCCTGATTAGTGTATTTTGATAAGTTGAAGATAATATTCGTAACTTGGCTTCTGAAGAATAGTCTCGGAGGAGAAGTTGAAAATGACCATGAAAGGTGCTTCTTGATGAAAATGCTGGATACCGAATTACCAAATACTATCGTTATTTCGTATCAACATCTTTTCAAATCAGTATTCACAACGTCAGTGAATACTCTTTAGAAATTCTCTGTTCGGCCTCTTCGTCTAGGCACAATGAATCTTCCGCAGCTCGTGATTATGTCTCTTCAGAAGCCATTAAATGAATTCCTGAACAACAAGTCAGCAAACAAAATCTATTTCATTCAATATTTGCTACATTGGTACGTAAAATGCTTTATGAAATAAGTAATTCAATTAAATGAGTAGGATTTGTTTTTTTTTATAATTTCCAGTTTATACAATTGCTGTAACATCAATTGAAGAAAAACATTTTTCTGTTGTGTGAAATTTTTTATGAAATCGAAAATAAGCAATAAAATTTATCAGGTTGTTGAAGATGAAATTTCGATTCCCATCGAGCTTTCGCAAGGGTCTACAAAAGAAGTTGATTTCAAAATAACCTCAGATTTTTAAAATATAGTGCTTTCCTTCACTTTCAACCGTATATCCAATATATATATATATATATATATATTCATCTCAGGTATATCACCAAAGAGTCTACTATAGCCACACTTAAGGAGAGAACTCAGAAGCTCCTGCTTTTGATCCGAAGTTACAAGAAGGGCCATTGAAGTCGTTTCGTCAACATCCATCTCCTCTGTGAAATAGAGAAGCTTTGATTCTTGATATGATCAATAAAGGGTTTTCAAAAACCGAGACACGCGTTTCGCTATGAAGTAGCTTCCTCAAGCGAGAATGTTTTTATAGTGAAACGCGAGTCTCAGTTTTGTACTGATAAGTGAAAATCCCACAATGAAATGTTATTCAAAGACGTTGTTATGCATTTTCACCAAGTATCTTGTTTCAGACCTTTATCTGATCAAAGATGTAATATTTGCTGAATGTTTCATTGGAATTAATACGTAGGTATCTGAAATTGTTTAAGTTGAAAATCTACTAAATTAAAAATTCAATACGAATTTACATATGGAGCAGAAAAGTAAAATGAAAGATTGAGACATTTGAGCTATTTTTTTGATTAATAGACTTAAAAGTTTCGTGTTCTATTTTTGTGGCAGTCCCACACTGCTTAATACTGAGCAAATATATCTTCTTGTTATTGAAAGTTGCAGTCATTTCCATTAAAAATTCATCACGTGCATGCCCACGGTAGTCAGCTCAAGACGTCCTATAAATTTCGAGAAGTAAAAATAAGCAATTATCAATACATTATAATGAAATATTTCTTATGTATCTATGCATGAAGAGCCTGCTCACCAGATTCGAGGATGGCTTGAACAAATTTTAATATATATCGTAACCGGTATTTGAAAATACGTGGTTTTTCCAAGAATGCAGTAGCGCCAATGATTTAAATTGAAAAAAAGGGAAAATTTTCTTCTAAATTCAATAATCTACATGAAACTCTTCAACTATAGCTATTGTCCAGTGTCGGAGACCAGACTGTTTGATTTTTTCTGTTGGACAAACAAAAGTTGTATGTGGCTATCCTGTATAAAGAGCCAATATTTATTGTATCCTGTCAGTGATTCAATCTCTGGTGTTGTTTCTTGACTTGATGTTTCTGAAACTGAAGTTTTTCAGCATTATCAGAAATTTCTGTTTTTTGCCCACAATGCATATTATTCATCTTATGTAAATATACCACAATATACCACAAACTGGATATACCACACTTCTGAAATACAGACATTCAGAAATGTTTCGTTTTTCTTAAATAAAAAACGCAAATCATTTCAAAATAAACTCTTCACAAAGATGTGTCGATCTTGCACAGAAGTTACTTTCGAACACAAACTGAAAGAGAAATCGTTCCCAAAACGGATACTTCCATATTAACTTTGAATTAAACGAAGGAAAAATACTGGGAATCGCACGCTGAAATGTAGGACCTTGTTAATCTTTAGCTTGCGCACCAGTTTTGACTTTTGAAGGTTGTCGTTTGTTGGTGGGGACACCTGTTGGTTAACGGAAATCATACTGTCAAGTTTTTTTAACGGAAAGAGTAATTTCGAAACAACTACTTTTATATATAAGAACATTGAAGTATATTACTATAACATTACGCGATGAAGCACTCAATTCATTCCTAACATTTCGAATTTATGTCACGGATGAGTTGAATCTACTCATTTAAGATGATGATACGTAACGACATTCATTTGATTCAACCTCAGTCATAGCAATCTTCTTTAAATTTGAAAGGGGTATATTGTTAGGAGATATTATTTCTCGTGGAAGAAACGTTTTGGCTTTCTAGTTCTTTATCTTAATAAAGATAATATGGAAAAATTCCAAAGGAAAGAAGAAAGTGTTTTTCATGATTCAATGTTTATCTGAAAGTAGTTTTTTCGGGAGAGCTTGTTCTTTTTGTTTGGAAAAAATTTCTATGCAAGATTTCCACATCTTTGTGGAGAGTTCATTTTGAAGTGAATGGCTTTCTTCCGTGTCCTTTGGCAGTTTTCCACTTTTTGTATGAAGATGGAGAAGTATAAAGCCAAATCCATTCTTTCACAAGAATCAAAATCTTTAAACAATAGCATAAAGAGAAATATTTCAACTTTGCAAATTGAAGAAAACATACCGTAACTACTCTTCGAAAGAGATTATTTTATGTGAAGAATTTATTGTTTCTTGAGGTTTCTTGGGTTTCTAACCTTCCATGATCTATAAAATAAAAAAAAGTAAACCAACAGAGAACTTGCTCAAGTGCAATAAATTGCTATATGAAATGTTCATTTCGAGAATGTGTGTATTTCATTTTGACAAAATTCAGAGTATGTTTGTATTTATTCTGACTTTTCTGAAAAGAAATACACAACAGGCTCATTCGAAAGTATTTTTACAGTTTCGAAACGACAAGTTACTGACTAATTGGATTTTTCGAAGTTGTATATTACGCAATAACTTCCTGGGGTGAAATTTTCAGTTTTCTCTTTACTGGAGATTCTCTGTTGATTTATGTTTTTTTATTTTTTTATTGTGAAAGGTTATGAATTCAAAAAAACATCGAGAAATATACGGAAACTGTTCTTTCACACTCAGGTCTTAAAAAACTGTTGATAAAATGTTTGTGTACGATTGAAGTTAGTTATCCTTGTAGTTAAAATTTACTTTCAAATAAAAATCGACTTTGGATTAGAATTTCAGACATGTTCGTTAGGCGCCATAAAATTTATCCTAATCATCAGAGTCCAGCGAAGCTACTCGTCGAATCAAGAATGGGTTTTGATTTATAAAACTATGTAGGAACGTAGACATGAATAATAATGAGTTTTTTAACCATCTACCGACATTCACATATCATTATTAGCCGAAAACGAGAAGTACTTAAAGCGTACTCAAAAAAAATAGGTAGGTAGATATATTTTTTATTCGCCGTAGAATATTTAATTTCTTCACAAGTGCCTGAAATGATTTTCTGATCGTTTCTCATTTACGAACATTGAAACGTGATATGTTTAGATGCAGTGGTGAAATTATCAAAGCAAGAAAATAATTGAATGAACAAGATATCTGTATCTGTAGAGTAAGGAGGGTGAGTGTAGACCCATAGCACTTAGGCCACATGTGACCCATTGTACATCCTCTCGAAGAGTTGTCCTCCTAGGTCATTGTCCATCCTGTCCTTTCCAGGAAGGTGGACAGGTCACTAGGAGACATCTCCTTTATATTGGAAGGTGTAGGCCAAGAATCGCCGAACACACTCTCTTTGGCAACCTTGAGGTGTCTCACGGTGGCCTCCGGAAAGGGGCAGCCGGTTCCCTGCCTTTATTCAAGGCGGAGCTCTTGGCGCCCGCCGTAGGAAGTGCTCTTGCTGTTGGAGGTGGAGTGGGGGAATAAGAGGGTGCACTTAAAGTTGCTGCCACTCCTGCTTTCTTTGCTCTCTTTCTTCTTTTGGCCTCGTCGCCGCAAATGCTCTCACGCCTTGGCTTTTGTATTACATCACGAGGTGATCTGCTTTGTTCAGCCTCATTCCAAGCGGTAGATTGGGGTGGACATTTCTGTCCATCTCCAGCCACTGCCTTAGATTGAGGTGAGAACTTCTGTCCAGCCTCGTGATTGGTTTTTGTTTTTGTTTTGTTTTTGTGTTTGTTTCATTCATGTGTGAAGCAAGGAAAGAGTTGGTCACCTCTGGCAGAGCCCCGCATTACCAGAGGTAGGCTGATGATAATGAGGTTTCGCCTAGTTCCCCAAGGGGATCGTTCGTAACCGCATATCAACCTGCGGACATTCAGCTGTCGTCACGATTCCTTACACCTTAGCTTGGGTGGGCTAGTCCACGGTGGCATGTTTTGCAAAGGCTTTTGGGGAGTTTTAGTTCCCCTCACCCTACTTATTTCTGCCATTGACAAGGAGTCCAGCGACCCCGTCCGTGAGGCCACATTGGCTTCCCGGACAGGGCCTCCAGTCCCCTAACCGTTCCCCTATCCGCCACCTGAAGACCCACCCGATAGGTAGTCCAACCCACGGGAATGGACAAGATATTAAAAATGAGAGCACGGTTCAAGGGTCATCGCATCGTATAATGTATTTTTTTACTGACGTTTCGCTAGCATGCGTAGCTAGTTTCTTCAGATGTACTTTCATCTCCGATGAAATAGACTATGGCAGCGAAAGCGTAACAACTTCTATAATGCAATAAGTCTTCGCAAAACAAAATAAGTTCAACTTAGTTTTAAGAAGCTGCTCGTGAAGGTCTGAGGTGAAGTTGAAGACGTGAAATTCAACTCTAATCTTGAATGACTGAGTGGGCTGTACGGAGAATACTTTTCATATTCATTTTCATATACATTTCATTTTCTTCTAGCAGGAAAAAAAATTAAAAAAGTTCTAGGATTTAGAGGGCTCAGAATATTATGGATACGAATATTCAGGTGAGCCAGAAAATAGTAAATAATGAATGTTGGAACAATTGAGATCTCATACAGGGTTTTGAGAAAATTCTTGGTGGAGATAGGAATAAAATAAAATAATTTGGGAAATCAAGAGTGCCTGAAAAATAATACATAGAGTTTTGATTTTATGAATTGATAAACTCTGAGAAACATGTTACAGCTGACAGAAAACGATGAATATACAGTGTTGGACTATTCAAGACCTATTACATGGTATCACATACATTTTTTGTCAGATGAGAGCTGGCGGGTCGACACAGCACTGTCTGGTGTTGGATCATGTGTTCATAAGATTTTAAAATTCTGAATGATTGCGATGCCTGGAAAAACATTTATTCGAAGTCAAAGGAAAACGGCAAGTTTCATCATGAAATAACTTCAGATAAAAATTGTAGATTATAAAATTCTCTACAAAAAATGTATCAATACTTTCTTTTCTTAGAGCCACCTTTTCTGAGATACGACGAGTCAAAAAGTTCTAAAAGTTGTAATCGTCATTATATGCATAAGTATGCCACGTATATACATCTCTGAAGTTTTAATTTAAGTAAAAATATTTTTATTTATTTATTTATTTAATAAATTTAATGAAAAGCTCAAAGAATATGAGAAGCGAGGACCAACTGCAAAACTTTGGATTCAATATTTTCAAATGGTTTCAGTCGCTAAAGAATTTTTGAGAGCTGAGCGTATGGGGAATTGGAAAGCTCATTTAAAGTGCGTTAAAGAAATGCTTCCTTATTTTCATGCG
>WOGL01000619.1:0-13880 GCA_015342145.1 Leptinotarsa rubiginosa
GAAATTTCGAGCAATAACTGCTTTTCTGAACATTTTTTGGAAAAAATGTCAAATTTGACAGGGAAGAAAAATCACTTGATCGGTCATATGCATGTCATTTGGCATCATTTTTGAAGCACAACCTAATGGAGATATCAAAAGTTGCTTGAAGAGATGAACAAAAAAAAATCCCATTTGATGCGGACTTTATGTGTGACACTGTACCTATCTTAGTGAGAGTGTCACACTCACTAAGACAATCAGTGTTGTTCGCATGCCTTGATTCGACAAGGCCGGTTTTGAAAAATTTTTCCCGAAAGTAAGTCATTGAACTGCACACTCCTCAGGGCAAATGTCAAGGTTATATACTTCGTTCAATTTGAAAAAGCAAGCTTACTTTGAATGAAGCAGACGTGTTATCTTTTTGCACCAATTTCTCATAGTGAAAGTTGATCTGTGGTGCTGATTTTTTTTTAGATATTGAAAGAATACTCTCCGTTTCGTTTGCAGGGAGTTTGCATACGTGAAGATATCCCAGTTTTGGTGCAGTTTTGATGTCATTCATTCTGCTTCTTCCAATGATAATATTATTTCTACACGTCTGTTTTCATATGTCCCATTCATTTGCTCATTTGCATTCGTCTGCAGACAATTCAATTTGGTTTTTTGTCAAGTCTTTTTTGCTCTGATGGATGTTTTGCCCAGTGCTGATTGTTTTTGGATTATCAGCAAATGATCTACTGTCAGAAGGAGTGAAATCTCTAGCAGTATGTTGTATTGATCATTTATGTGCTGGAATATCTACTTAATTTGTCGTTTGTATTTTTGTCGCTAGATGTCTTCTGCCGAGATGAGGAGTTATGGGTTGATAATAATAAGTTGATAATCAATTCTAGGTCACGTATTCGTTTCTCTAAATGTCCTACAAGACTACGTAAATATCATATTCAGGACTTACTGTTTTCCATTCCACGTTTATACTTACACAGCGAACATTACCGCACTTCAACTTTCAGGTTAAGGCACTGCTTGAGCCATTGAAAATATCTGATTTTTCTGGTTGTTTTGGCTTGCAATAATCTTTGATATGATTTTCAACCATAACATGTTTAAAAATAGTTGTTAACACTATTCTGTATATACACAAATTGAGTATTCCACATAGATATTAATGAGTGAATATTCATCTATAATCGTAGATGAATGCTGCCACTGAACACTGAAAATTAATGGTCCAAGTGTTCTGAAAACTGATGCATGAATATTCTTCAATGTACAAGTCAAAGTATGGAGCAAACAGTTACAACTCTCTTCTGAAGATATCAGAGCTGAATATTATATGCAAATATCTGAATTTTCGAGAAAACATAAGAAACATGTTTCCAAAACTAGTACTTTTCTCAATCACGTGAAATGAAATACTCTTCTCGACGTGCATTTCACGATCCAAGTTGGTGAAGGAAATGACAACTTGGTTGGTGGGACGGGCAATAAGAAGAGTAGATATTGCAATTCTCGTGTTTGAGAAAATTGTTTGTTTTGGATTCATACAACAGTCTTGAGTTGTAAGCAGTTGGATCAACGAATTTTGAGTGTTCAGTGAATAGATAAATATTTATTTCATCATATCCATGCCCACGAAGTTGAAATTGTTGTCATCACGATTTCAATCATTTAATAACCAATTTTATAATGAAAAACTAGATTAGGCAATTCACATAAAAGTTTTATGATGAATATTCATCTCTTTATAATACACATTCTACTTCCACTTTCAAATCCATTTCATGAGTTAGCCTTTTTATCGATAGCTTTACTGTAAAATATGATCATGGCAACATGATAACATTTTACAGACCCCCAACCAAGAAACCTGTAAAACGAACTATTGTGACTATAATCTGATCAACTGCAGCGCTGAATAAAAATTATCAACATACATTTCAATTCATGTTCTCGTATCACCCTAATGCTACAGTTTAAACAATTTTTATTTACAAAATACTAATAGAGAGTTAAACGACGTGGCACGCCGTTTTACTTTTCACTAATATTTTTTTGAAAACTCAACTCTTTTGTTTGTTGAATTTCAGTGATACTTGAATTGAGTTAACTGCTGATAATTTCGATTCGGCGCCACGGTTGAACGGGATATTGTCGTACTATAAATAAACTTAGAATGTTGCCATATGTAGCACGTCAAGTTCTTGATGAATCCGCTCGATACCAGCGCCGAATTGAAATTGTCAACAATCGTTCAGAAAGTAACTTTCAAATACAACATACTCTATAAATCATAAAAAAATTCAAATCTTCATCAGAAATTAGTTTCTCAAAAAGATTGATGAAATAAAATGATACTCCTATGAAAATGTTTTGCACAAAAGTTGTACCCAAATCTTAAATAAAATGCATGAAAGTGAATGTAGGAAATATTCAACACTTCCAATAATATTGAAATATAACAATCTTCATAGGTCATAAAAAATATTTAGCATGGAAAGTTGATTTATTAGATTTCCAACCAGACGAAAGTCTTTATTTATTATCAAGAATGATTCATGGAAAAACTTTGAGTAATTCAATTATATTCATTGAAATTTCATTATAATTCAACAATCATGTGGACAACTAACATTTCATCACGAAGTCGAAATTATAAGAGGAATTGGAACGTATGTAGAACTTACTCGAAAAATATATTCCATTGACTGTTGAATGAACATGTTTTTGTTCATTACTGAGTTGAACTGCATGTATTCAGATTATTTTTCAGCATAATTTTCAATAAATTGGCGATCCATTTTGCAATAATCTGAAGCGATATTTTTCTTTGTAATCAGTAAAATCTTCAAGTTATTTCATCAGTCTCTTCTATTCAAGTTACAACTTTATTCGTGTAACATTTAAAATAAATTGTTATCTAAACTAAAACAAATATTATGAACAAATCAATTGTTTAGTGAATTAATTGAGGAATGAATCTCTGTACCTATAAAAAATGAAACGGATTTCCATAGTTCTGGAACTGTCAGATCAAGGCAGAACTGATAAATTTTCACTCAATAAAAATGAACTAACGATTCACTCAACTAACAAAGAACACAGGAAGTTTATGTACTAATATTCATGAATATAATAGTCTTCGGGTGATGACCGGATTGATTTCTTCAAGAGACACTATCCGCAGCAGCCTCACGAAAACCAGGCCACCAAACGGGGACTGCGATTCCAAGAACTGCATTTACCGGATACCCTGTGAGTTCGGAAAATCCTATATTGGTGAAATGAAAAGGACATTGAGTATTCGCCTTGCCGAGCACAAGAAACACACACAACGAGGGGAAACCAGCAAATCAGGAATAGCAGAGCATGTTTGGACCCATTAACATATGTTGTCCAACAACGTATTCAGCCAAGCTAGCGTAGAGATACGCAACATACGAAAACCAATCATCAAGCGAAAAAATGCCAACTCCCGCCAAACGGCCATCTTCCACTAAACCAGTGAAGCGGAAAAAGGTAAGCAGAGATAAGTAAAAGTACTCGGAGGACCCAAAAATAGTCATCTCGCGGAGGAATTAGTCCAGACATCACCCGAAGAAGATTGCGGATACTAACAATCGAAACGTCGTGAAGTAACTAGGCTTGGAATCTCTTAACTTTTTATTTTTTGTTCAATAGTTCTGTTTTCACTTTTATTTTATTTCACTATCATTTCATTTCAGGTTTCTTTTGCTTAATATAATTGTCATTCACATCTCTATTCATTTTTAATTTTCCTTTTTAAGTTCTTTCAGGGATTTCAAATCATTTCATATAATATCAGATAATGGAAGTCCGAACTAATGAAATTCATCATAAAACATTGTCAAACACCTTCAAACAAATATAGAAGGAAAGTTATGTTTGGCCTTTACTAGAGACTGAATATGTCGGCCATTTTGATGTACCCCTCTCACGAGTTTTTTGTGCAGGAGTGACACTGATTACTTGTGACGCCTGAATTGTCACATCGGAAACAAAATACTTCTCTTTTCAAAAGACATGATGAAAAAACATGATTTTGCCCACCACAATTCCAGCATATGATAGTTTTTGAAGTGATAGGCGATTTAATACTTGAAGTAGAAGGTGGGATGTTGTTTTCCACCCTACTACTTCATTGGGAGAGAGTTGTATTTCATTCCATGTGTAATTTATCCTTCTGTAATTTTTTTATTTTTACACTTTGAAATTGACTTACTAGAGTTATTATGGAAATGAATAGCTACTTCTCTAGTTTTGCGAGATTTCCTGAAAGAATTAACCCCGTTAAATTTAATTGAATTTGCATCTTCTAGCTTTCTAACTAAACCCTGTAATTTAGCTACTGTATCGATTTCAATCAATATTGATATATTCGGAAAGTAAATTATTTTTAATATATTTAACTTTCGTTACTTCATTAGGAAATCGACTTAATTTGCTAAATAAATTTTCCATATGGGCTATGAAAATTGTTACTTTATCATTTTCTCGTTATTTGAAAGATTTTATTTGATCCCAGATATCATCATCTACGTTTGAAAAAAAAACCTTTTTTTAATTGTGAAGTTATTGAGTCCCAATGTTTTACTTTAGATTGTACCCCTCTGAATCATATAAACGAATAGTTCCACAGCGGAATCAGAGACAATTTTTTTCAACTTTCCTTGATTCAGGTAACCTACAATCATGCTCAATAAAGGAATAAACATTTTTCGAATTTCCATCGAAATGAACACCTCATTCTGAAAGTGGTATAGATCTCGAAGGAAACGAACGGGAGCCGAAATATTTATAATAGGATTAACAGTACTATTACATGCGTCAAATTTAATTGATTCTGGCTTCATCGCTTTTTCATGTAAGTTATTTTCTAATACCAAACAAGCTGCATAAGTCTCATCATTATATAATTTTGTCGTGGTATTTATACCAACATTGTTCGGATTATATGAATCATCTGACAAAACCATACGTTTGATTCTTCCCCCTAGGTAATTCAACTTCGACTTAGGTCGCAAAAATAAGGATTCGCTAGTGCTGCACTTCAAAATCAATAAGAGAATTAATATATAATAATGTACTTTAAATAGCAATTTTTTCGTCTTCCAAGTCAACTGTATATGATGTCATAATATCAATCATATTCCCCGGAATGTCTCTTTTTTATTTCTAAGAATCTAGACAAAATCTAACTTTTATCATTTTGATTCTTATTATACACGATTCCTATAATTTTAAATTCATAATCAAGTTTCTCAGCTAACAAATGATTCACTCTGAAAAGATCCTTCATTCTGTTCAAACAAATTTAAAACTAGTAATGTGAAAAAAAAAACCAAAACTGAATGCAGTGACACGGGTATAAAAAGTTTACAGATACTTCATACTGCCATAAAAACCAAACTTCAAAATAAACAAGCAATCCACGTATCGAATTCAGTCATATGCACAAGTTGAACATTTTTTTTCGATCCACGTTCCAAAGTATAAAAATGTATACACAAAAAATTTGAAAACTGTTTACGCGTTGGCTATGCCTTTTTGACTTTTCGCCTCTCAACAATGGCATTTATTATATCACAATACTTTAAGTAGTCTGGATTAATGAGAATGAATGAAAGATATGTAAGTTCCTCGGGCCTCAAACGTTGGGCGCCAAATTTATGTAAACCCTTTTTTTGTGGGTTCATTGCACGGTGCTCTTCGTCCGGCAGCTTATGGGTCGTTAATCAGTAGGGAACTTTCAATTATTGATATTGAAATTGGTACCACCAGGTTTTGTTATTATGGTGTTTAGAATTATGTCAAATACGAAAAACATAATTTGAACGATTAGTTATAAGACAAATATCTCCAGTCAGATACTACATAGAATATTACTTCAACCTTGTTAGGAAATGAAAAATACCTAAATATAAAAAACATTCAATTATTTGATCATTCAAATGAAAATGTGGATGAAAAAAGAATTTTCGCTGTGGTATTCTATGTTTAAATTAGCATGCGCATAATACTATGTTCAGCCCAACAAGATTTGTCAAGATATTTTTTTGTTATGGTGAAACGAAATTTCCATAATAAATTATCAAAATTAAATATTGTGAAATGGGATATTATTTTAAAATGTTCACTAACAGTGTGATCAATAGTCATTAAGGAATATTTGTAATGAACCAAAAATAAACGTGTACTAATATCGAAAAATTATTGAAAGTCTGGCCTTTATATCCCACGGAGGGTGAAATCCGGAATCCAGGGTAACGTCCTCAGGGGTGAAAGCAGCAGGTAATATGACACAGTTTGAATGATGAACTTCTCGGAAAACGTTCCCCTTCAGATTATATTCTTCAAATCTCTGTTAGGAAAAGTTTTTCTGCAGAGAATGAACCATACATATTCCATGAAAATGATATAAATTTTTCTAGTGGAGTCTGGGACGAGTCTTCCCAAAAGAAACCCTACGAAAAGTATATGCTCAAATATTCACATCGTTAGAAGATGGGCCGACTTTCTTTCAAAGTAAATTGAGTTATTGAAAAACAGCTTGAAAAACTTACTGTAAAAAGAGATTTCTCTTCAAAAATGGTTACTGATTGTAACAAGAATGGTACTACAAAGTGATGTAGGTGCGAGAACCATACAGCAATTCAAATCCAATTAAGAAAATTACCATTAAAACTATTTTCTGAGGTGAATTGGCAAGCGCCTTCAAGCAGATATCCCTCATCACCTTGGTAACTGTTCGATGATCAAAAAATAATTTTAGAGGATAGGATGATTGGAATCTTTCCTAAATTCGAATAACTGAAGTGTTATACCATCTTTTGTGTACCGATGGAAACTAAATTCTCATCAGTGTAGGAACCTTAACTGGATTGAGCGAAATGCATAGATTAAAAGAGATCTACCTTGATTGTTTTTATCATATCAGACGTATATACAGTGTACATCTATATTTTCATCAAGGTATTCCTAAACCGTGATCACGCAAGAAAATAAAACGCTACACTGTCCATGATCACAATTATATAATTTTATAATTTCTTAATTCAAAACAACTTTCGCTAACACCGTAGCTACATCCCATGAAGCCACGGTGTTCCCTTCATGCCATGAAGCTACGGTGTTACAAAAACGCAGCTTCATGCATGTGCCAGAAGTTTTGTACTGCATTCATAAATTAGGATATTGGGCTTTCATGAAATGAGTTTTATAATTCAAAAAGTATCATTTACTTCGTATTATCCAGTGGATTCATGAAACGGTAAACTCTAGAATCAGGGTTCAGAGTCATTAATTTTTTATATGAATGAATACCACAGCTTTGAATGAAAAAAAAAATGTTGGGAAGGAGAACAGTGTCTGTGAATGAAGTCTAACAGAATTTTTGGAAGCAAAATAACGATTCGACTAGTTACTTGTCGTACTGTGCTTTGTTTGTTGAAAATACTTTTGATATTAATATTTATCTCATCGTTACAAAATAGTTCAGCTTCATCGAACGCATTGTAAAATCAATTATTTACAGCAATATTTTCTCTGAGTACAAGCAATTTGTTGCTATTTTTCCAACAATGATTATTGCATTGGCGACTGTTGAATATATGGAATTTTTCAAGGCCACATGTTTATTATATAAGTACCATTTATTATATTTATCATTTATGAATGACTTGCATTCCAAAACAAATTATACCAGTGATATTTCTTTAATAATATTTTTCGTGAAATCGCAAACCATTTTTGATACTTCATGAAGATAATTAATTTTACCTACTCCATACCATATTCAGTTTAAAATGGTTGCACTTATAGATACGCGTTTTATTTCGATTGGTTAACAACATTTCGATCCGAATATTTTTCAACTTCACAGTAAAAAAAGAATATTCACTATTTTGTTTCGTTTTGTTCCTCCATTATGATCCTTATTCTTAGTTTTCATTCACTTCAGTGATTCAGAATAAAATCCAAATCGTCATGGTCTCCATTCTAGTTAGTTCTACTTCTCTTTTACGAATTTTTCATGACTTACAAAAATGTTTTCCAAGAATATCATGAACTGAAGTTATTACAGCCAATACCCATTTTCTTTCAATGTTTCGTATATATCAATTTCATAGTTTTGAATTTCTACTCCCAAATATGTGAAGTGGTGTGACTTTGTTGTTTTCATTTATTTCAATATAAGGCTCACTTCTTATTCCTGAAGGCATTATTCTTTCAGGCATTCTCACCTTCCAATATCTGAAGAAATAATAAATATGGAGTGCACAATAGAAACTTCTTGTTCACCCTGATAAGTTACTAGGTGAATTCAATATATTTCCAAATTGTCGTACTTTGAGATTTTGCGTATCAAAAAAGGGCTGAGAATGGCACGAGCACTTATCATAACGTTTTGGACTATTCTTTTGGTTTGATTTGAAATGTGGACTATTCCACTATTTCGCGTTCCTCAATTTTCAGTTCTAGAAAAGAAGGTAGAATTTGGCTCCAGGAATGTTGAGATAAGAATCTGTGAAATCATTTATTATAGTTATAAATAACTTTTTTATAGTGAAGTTATAACTGATGCATAGATCATTTTCCTTTCTGAAAAATACCATTTATTCAAGCTTTCACTTATCGGGCTGAATTGGAAGTTTGCCATTTCTTTTCTTCATCTGAGAAATGAAATATGTTCATTTTTTGTATGTTATGTGTTGTTTTTCGAAAAGTTCCGTGTATATGACTACTTTTTCATAGTTTTTCTTTCATCTCAAATTATTTCAGTCTTCTATTCTGATTTAGATGAGAGTATGCATGTAATCTTACAATATTCATTATAAATTGAGAAGTGTCCACAAAAGTATTGCTTCATTTCACATATACCTCAGTGGAGATGAAATATATATTTTGTCGATTATAAATACTTTCTGATTTCCCGTTTTTGAATTGGTAATACGCACTCAAGAAACTAGATATTGATTTGTGATCGGTAAAACAGTATCACAATAAAACAACCATATTTACTTTTCGAAGAGCATTTATATATACATTAGGTGGAATCGATATAATGAAATGGAGTACCGTGGTTGAAAAATTGAGGGCAGAATGAAACTTCACAGTTTAATAAAATTTATATTATATATTAATAATCAATCACAAAGTAATACTGTGGAATCTAATACCAAACCGTCACCAATTATTCAGATAACAATTCGATTACATCGATTACATGGCGCAGTGAATGATGTAAATGTATTTGACGAGTTAATACGTTTTATTTTGATCTATTCTAAATTTTGAACAACATACATTTCAGAAGTCGTATCCATCGGATTCGCCTTTTCGGACACGAAAAAGAGTCCTGTACAAAATTCCAGCAACTACGCCTCCTAATAATGGTCCTACCCAATAAACCTGAAAAAAAATTGAATTGGCGAAATTCCAAGGAATTAATGAGTTACTGGGTACCAAAATTAGTGTGACAGTTTGAAAAGTTATCTTTCTAGAATATCATTCAACAGTTATGGAAAATAATCTCAAATACTATCACTTTTATTTTTTTCTGATTCACTCAGCCGTTACTCGATCGAAATTCATAGTAATTTCACAAACTACAACGGAACCGATTTCATTTTCACAGACTTTTTTTCCAAAAAAATTTCGCTATCACTGTAGCTTTTTTTGTAGTGAATAACATACTATGTATTTTATAAATGTATAAAATATTAGTTATACATACATCGTATGTTCTGTATAACATGACTATGTTATAAATATGACATATATAATATTTTTCTTCCATCATAACTTCACATTTTATTGATTCATTTCAGTTTCCAATCAAACTGTCCGGATAACTAAATGAAGCTGATTGTAATGGAAATTGGCCACAAAAAAAAACATCACACATCATACAAATAAAATTAAAGTGGTACTATTTCTTTCCTGCTCTCATAGAAGGTCATATCGAATGATCCATAATAATTCAGTTTTAATGGATAACTTCATAATTGAATTATCAGATTAGGACCAAACTTGAGCACTGTAACCTTTGATAGTATTTTTTTCATATCTACCTCATACAGGAGGTTACAGGAAAACAATTTCTTCAAAACGATTCTCACAATTTTTATTTCTTAAAGTTTCAGTTTTTGATTGAATTTCTTACAATTTCTGTAGCTTCTCTCAGTCAATTCCATTTTGAATAACTGATATATATGAATTTATAAAATTATCTTCGACTGAGCTGATGAATATTCATTCAGATTATTCAAATCTTGGTGTTTGTCACCTCAAAATGAATGTAAAATGAAATGACCACTGGTCCCTGTTGGTCGTCCACTAACGTCGTTTATTCATTATATTTTGATTACTACGAGTTTACAACAATCAAAAAGTGAAGCTTTCTTGAATGATATAGCCTTTATTATATTCATTCAACATAGAAAATTTTTATATATTCCAAGATAACCCAGCAGACATACTTCGTGTTTTATCATGATTGGATATGTATTTGAAAACGGACACCTACTAGTACATGTGATTGATTACAATGGTACAAAGAAGCAGCAAACATTCATTTTTCAATATTCTCCGGCAAAAAACTTTTCCTTCAACTGAGGTTATATTCACAACAGATAATATGTCATGACAAAATATTTGACAGAGACCTATAGTACCTTCTCATTTGAACAAATTAGTGGCATTCGAGTTCCCTCGAAACTGATAAGTTCAAAATACAAAACCTGAAACAATGGTGTCAAATTATAATTTAAATATGCGTGCAAAGATTATTATCGTGATATTGATCATCAGATGCATTGACTTATTGTTTTTTTTTCCTGAAATTTACCACATTGACAATACCATATCGGAGCATACGAATTTCTGTCCAGATACCAGTCAATTCATTGAGACCAGGGTCATTTCACTTTGTTAGACATTCAGTTCCAGAGAAAAATCGACATATACTCACCCAATGATGTTCCCAAGAATTCATTATAACTGCAGGCCCAAAGGTTCTGGCAGGGTTGATGCTCGATCCAGTGTATTGAATCTGGGAACAAAATTATTTATAGTTTCAAATGATTGCTACTTGTTGGAACATCAACCCCATCAAACCGCATAAGAAACAAATTCCACGCCCTGGTACTCGATTCAATATGAAACACAAGTGTAAGTTTTTATATCCAATAACTAATATGTAATGAATAGTCATTAGTTTCATGAACAGATCTGATCTGTATAAAGTCAGTTCAATAACCTTCTATACTTATGACATTTATTCTATGGCTTATAAGTGTCTGTCGTTTCGCAGCTCATTTCAGCCTTTTATCATGATATTCGATATTTTTCTAGTGATAATGGTCATGGACAACATCATGCAGTTTGTTGATTATTTCAAGAGTAGTCTGATAAATATGAGGTCTTAGTTTGAATGAAAATACTTCATAATAATAAAAATTGTATTTATTGAAAATAATGTTGAGGCAAATGTCACTTCACAGTGATTTTCAATGTAACCTATCAACCACATTGAAATATTCATTTCATCTTCATGTAGAGACAAGTGAAAATAAAATAGTTTGATTGCAGATAATCCAACAAATAATACCGGGGTGATCCATAACTAAATGAAATCATTAAGTGGTTCTTTATATTTTTTTTAAACTGAGTAGTGATTTGTTCCTGAAATATAGTGGAATGATCAATTATACATTGTTGTTATTGTTCGAAATAACATGCTGAAACAAACAAAATGTGTCCGGTTTTCGTGGAAATATTATTGATATTTTCGAATCGTTCCAGTTTGGGTTTGAGGTATGACAGAAAAAGAACCGTTAATATGAGTTTTGGATTATTTTCTATTTAGTTTGGTCTCGTTTCATCAATTTTATGCCATGAATGTAGTAACAGTTGGCAAGTTCAGACATTGAGAGACTCTCGTTTGATATCATATAACTCTGTTCATCCAACCAAGTTTCACTGGCTAAAACTATTTCAATATTGTGTGACATGTAATTCATGAGAGTATTTATTGAAATGTAAATCATTTGAATCAGTTCAATGATAACAAAATGAAAAAGATAGCATCAATACATCTACAAATGAAATTTCTCAAAATATCATTACAATTTTTTTCAGAGATTTTTTGATGACTCTGTTTTCATTTTCTATCTGTCAAAATGTTGTTCCTGTTTTTATTTTTGGCATCAAACTGCGCTTCACAAGGGTCGAATGGAAGTATTTTTACTTTGATAGATTCTTAAATCAAGAGGTTTTGAAAGGACGTTTTCTTGATATTGCACACAGTACATAAGTACTATCGTTTGTTGATTGTAAGAGTTTGTCTTTGGTTATCGACTATTGCCTGCTCGTCTGTTTGCTTGGCCTTTCAAAGAAGGTGAATTTCTGTGATATGATGACCTTATTTTGTATAGCTTGTAATACCAAACTTTTGCTTGGGTTGAGGCGTCTATCCTCACTTTTGAATTTGTCATTTTCAGATATACTGAACGGATTCTATCAGCATGTTATGTGTTTCCCTAATGCGATAAAAATTTTGAAAACCTAATTCATACACAATTTATTTTCATGAAATTTTAAAAAGATGTAATTTGTTTTCACATACGATCATCAATTCCATCAACATAATATACATTGCATTATTTTAATGTCCCCCTGCATTTTATTTTTTGAAAGGGTCAACTCAAAAAATTGAAATTTAAAATAATGAAATCAATGACGACTAGGCACCGTCTGAGAAGAAGAAAAAATCAAATGTGACAGATTTTTTTGAAGCTCTTGACAAATGCTCCACAGTCATAGAATATAATGTCAATATCTTCAACTTCTATAAAATGGCAGAACTTTTAATAATTGCCTGAATACATAGTATGAGGTAATAAGCTTGAGGTCAGTTCAGAAGATGCTCAAGAAGTAAAGTCAATATATCTACAAATACTTATTATTCTCAGCTGTATATCCAGTATTGAAGCAGGTTCAGTTTCGTACACGTTTTGCTTCAGATAGCAATATGAAAAAGTTCACAGGTGTCAAATCTGGCGAGCCGGCTAGTCATTTTATAGGACCTCGACGGCCAATCCAACAACCGGGAAAAGTAGTATCCAAATACTTTCTTACTTGTCTGGAGTATTACTCCATTTCACTCCATCTTGTTGGAATACAATATCCATATCGAATTCATTAGGATTCGCTTCGAAGATTTCAGTGATGGGAGGGTCAACAGTCGTTTTTAACATATTCAAAAACAGTTACCCTGTTGGATTTTGATCAATGAATAGAGGTCCTACGATATAGTTTCCCAATATTCCTGCCCAAACATTGATATTGGGATGTGTTTCCCGGAAAACGTGAGGGTTGGTGTCACTCCAATAACGGCAATTTTGTCTGTGAACATTGTCGTTTGAAAAACATGTACATTCGCCACTAAAACAAATATTATGGAGATAGGTAGGATGCCTTGCAATGGTTTCCGTCATGATTTTTAGAAATCTGTTCTTCGATCAGGGTCATCTTCAGTTTAATGCTTTACCATTTTAACTTTGTATGGATGATACCTATTCCTCTTCAGAAGTCTCCACACAGTAGAAGGAGACACCTCACAAACAGTAGACTGTTCAGGATTTACTACCATCTCACCAATTATTTGCACTTGCTGTTCTTCCGGTATGGACGGATGACCAGGGGGCTTTTTGTTATGTACACTACCGGTAGTTGTGAATTTGGATACAAGTTCCCTCACATATTTTCTACGATAGGACGATTCGGAAAACGTTCATTGAAAATCCTTTCGGTCTCGTGAAAGTTACGCGTCGCAACATAAATAAAAATCGCTTCAATTTTTTCTTTCAATGGAC
>WOGL01000620.1:0-13874 GCA_015342145.1 Leptinotarsa rubiginosa
ACAGATCACGATCTTGAGAGTTACACACAAACATGCATACAAACATTCATACATACATACATACATGTGAAGCTAATATAAAGCGTGTAAAAAAGGCTTACATTATATATTGTGGCAAGCTTTGACTGACGGACACGAATAAATTGATTCTGTACTCGGAGCCTGAACTTTCCAAAATCACAGATAATACGAATCGTCAATTACATATTTGGACTCTATATAACTTCAATATAAGGGATGGCCGTCTGAAAAAAAATGGACACTCAGAGCACACTTGAGCACCTGTATAATTGAGACCTCATCTGTTGACAATAAAACTTATGAGCTTGTGAGGCAGCAATTTTTTTGTCCAATGAAAACTAAGTCTTGAAAAATATGAGAAACATCCAACAAAGAATTTTTACAAACTAGTACAGAGAATACAGTTGTTGGAATGGGTGTTATTAAAATAAAAACGCAAACGCATGAGGATGCTTCAGTATTTACCAGAGACTCAGAAGAAATGGGCAAATTGGGCTGCACACAAGCAATACACGTGCATTGATTTTGACTCCCCTTTTATGTCAAACCTACTGTTTTAAGAGCAATCTAACAGAATTCTGAGACTGTTGAAAGTGTAGAAACTATTATCATTTGTGTACCTACCCGTATGTAGGTATCCTATTTTTCTATCTTACGTAGAAATAACTGGTCAATCCACCAAGGCGGTTTTTTATAATATGTAGTCGAATGCATGGATCACAATGATAAGAGTACGCTACTGCTTTTCAACTTTTAAATGGGAATGTCATAGGACGATAAAAATTCATACCTTCTATCTCTCTCAGTTTCTATCTTTGGTTTCTCGTTTCTAGTTTCATCCCAATCGAATAGGTAGTTATTTTAATTGGATTTTTCTTCAAAATAAAACACCGTTCGAATGAATATGTGACGAATTCCAGTGAACGGGAATTTAATCAAAATTCTGAATTGGGAAAAATGTTGGGGTTTATAAAAAAATCCATTAGAGCAGGAAATTAACATTCTCATCTTTGAATACGTTTCAATTAGGTATCTCTGTGGAATAATATTCCGAAAGCTTGTAGGTATTCAATTCAATGATTATTCCATTCCATGAATAGTTGAAATGTTCAAATAACAAGTTGAATTCTTGATTTCAGAATTGAAATAAAAAATATATTTTGGAATCGGATTGTTGTCAGTGTTGACAATACGAGTTGATGGACATTCTTAAGTCTGCAAACTGAAATGTAGATAGTTCACGAAGTATGCAGGGTGTGATGATACATGGATTTATTTCGTTCATTATAATAATTATCATGAGTGCGTTTTCGGGGATATTCTGGTACGTGGAAATAGTTATGATTTTTTATAATTTCGGCATGAAATTCCTCATTTCAACGGCATGATTCTGTGGTAATATGTGGAATATTGTACATTGAAAGATTATTTTCAACTTATAATTACTAGAAGTATACTATAACAATTTTCAATTGAAGGTGATTCATTATCTTGTGACGGGGAGCAAATTTTATGGAATCATCTTACTTTTCAATTATTTGCAATGGCGATGCATAGACAATAAAAATGACCCCGGTAAGAATTTAGTTCTTGCATTTAACATTATTGCCGTTAGGTCTCAGTTCAATTTGTATATGAGTTACCTTCAATTGAAAATTGTTATACTATAATTAAATTGAGTTTTTGTTGCTAAACATTTTATTTTCTGTCAATTTTCCAAAATTGAAGGATATGAATTTAGATAATTTTGGCGTAATAATAAATCTAATACTGAAGTTGTTTAAAAGAAATTGGTATGTTTTCGTTAGTTTCGTTAATTGTTAATTGGTCAACTACTTTGATTTCGAAATAAGTCGCAAAAAGTCTTTTGTCAGATTATTTCTGAAACTGCAAAATTCTGCTTAAATACAAAAACATTCATAAGAATGTAACCACCAAGTTATTTTGCATTTACCGTATTCAATAACCTGAAAGAGGAAATAGAAACCAATTTTTTTATCTACCTAATTGTTGAAAAACTCACAGATATTTTATAAAGTTTTTCTTTTTCCTGTTAATTTACCTAATATCAACTTAGAGCGATTAAACTACACTTACGACATATATTAGGTATGTAAATTAATTTATATTAGTACAGTGAATATTTTTAATGACCACGGTACATAGGTATTGGCATTTTGGGAATAGAAGTTTGTATTATATTCAAGGCAGTATTTATTTATTTCGTTTGGACACCGTGTACGAATCATAATAATGAAAAACATATTTTTGACAAAAATTACAGGAGTTCTATCCCAACACCAAACCGTTTTTTTAAACACCTTGACACGTGTTTCAATCACCAAGTGATCATCTTCAAGAGGAAAATTAATCTAAATCTACCTACAGTGTTGTCCTTATTTATACTAGGTTAATCTGATAACTAAAATATTATTTCAATAAGCTATGTAATAAACTATTAAGTATTATTGGTTATTCATAATATAATTATGTTGACTTGTTCCCTCATAGGCATCTAGATGCATGTTGTTAACTTGTCTAACTAATCTTAAAAAACCAAAGTCATTACATTTAATTTCGTTAATTCCAAACTTTTTCAAATTCTCGACTTCGTCGTTTGGATTCCCTAAAAGGCTCTGTAATGTATGACTTGTTTTAAATACCACCTTCACACCTTCCTTCCTTGAAACTCTTTCCAAAGTTCTTCGAGTATTTGTGGTATGTAACAGAGGTATATTTATCTTAGTTTCCATACCACTAATACACGAAAAACTTTGGAAAGATGGTGGACCAATACCTAATAGTTTACAATATAGCTTGTTAAAACAATATTTTTAGTTATCAGATTTACCTGACTAGTAGATAAGGCAACATTGTGTAATTTTAAGACAATCAATACGCAGATACCTAGCAGATGTATCCATGGTATAAATATGAACAACATTGTAGGTAGATTTAGATTAATCTTACTCTTGAAGATGATCACTTGGTGATTGAAACTCGTGTCGAGGTGTTAAAAATAACGATTTGTTGTTGGGATAGAACTCCAGTAATATTCATTACTACACCAAAGGTTCCAAACAGTGCATTACAAGTATATTTTTGACAAATAATAACATTGTCGGGAATTCTCAATCAAATATGCGTTTCCAAAACTATTTTAAAACCCCACTGTTTTCACCACTTGAAATACATTTATATAGTGTTCTTCTTATAGGCCCCTTAACTATCAAGTGCCTCCGATTCGAATATATCTCCTATTTTGACAACACACATAAAAGTTTTCCCCAAAACACTCGCAAACATCATCCATAAAACAATTGAACCGTGAACGCTTGTCATATGTTTCTTGATTTACTCGCTACGACAATCCGATTTAACGCTCATATTTAGCCGAAAAATGAGAAGATATCCATGAAAGTGTGAGTGCGAGACCCTTCTTATTTCAGCGTATCGCCCTCTTTTTTCCCTCTCCCTTCCGCGCCACGTGACCATGTCACTTGGCTCATTACATAGTGTATAAATGTATGTTTGATTTCCCCGCAACTGAATACTGTTGTCTTTGTCTGGTTTATAGCCCGGGAAACATAACCGACAATAACAACGAGGACTTTGTGAATAAGTTCGATCCGATTTCATCCGATATTATGTTTTGAATTGGAGGACTCCAGGATGTTGATATTAAGATAATATTCTTTGTATTCTCATTTTCGAATTTTCTGTCCAGTAACAAGACACTTAGAACTCTGCTAAAGGATGAAACCAGAGCCCAAAGTGATCAAGTGATCAAGCGCTGTACCAACTTGCCAAAGTCTCATCAGTGGTACTAGACTGAACAACCAATGCATTACTGGACTGAGTTATCCTCAAAGGACCTAAAGGAGACGAAGATAAATTGAAAGGGGTATACTTTTAGAAGTGATTAATTTTTGGGAAAGAATGTTTGGAATACAAACAGAATAGAGAATAGTGTTTTTGTATAATTCAGTGTTCATATAAAAGTATTTGTTTCGCAAGTAATGTGTAATTCAATGTTTATATGAAAGTAGCTGTTTCAAGAAGGTTTTTTTACAGTTTGTGTCTGACAGTTACTCCTTTGCATGATCTACAAATTTTTGGATAAAATAACTTTTTTGAAATTGATTGCTTCATTCTTTTCTTTGGACGATTCCCACCTTTTTGGATAAAGATGGAGAAATAGAGAGCTAAATCCTTTCTTTCCCGAGGCAAAGATATACAAGACAATAAAGTTATACTTGAAGAAATATACTGCAGATAATTTTAATAAAATAGAAATATTGAATATACATATTCCATCCACACTGTTTCGAAACATCAGAGAAAGTAGATTACAAATGCAACTGTAAAAAGATTTGAAAATTAACAGGCACTCAGTGCTATCATTTTGTCATCATATAGATTTGACAGAACTCAATGTTTCGCTAAAAATTCTTGCAAGTCATCACGAAATGATTGGGAACTTTGGTTGGACTACATCAATTAGAATAACTATGCAATAAATGAATAATCATTTTAACAAACACTTCTTCTAACACCAGAAATGTAGCACGCCTGTTAAAGTGTGCTCCAACAAAGTAGTTTATTGAACATACCTTCACGTATGACAAGAATGATGTTAACAAGCTCATCTGGGCTATGTTTCATTTTAAGTAACACTTTTTCTAACACCAGAACACTTTAACAGGCATGCTTCTCCTCCAACAAAGTAGTTTAATGAACATACTTTCACGAATGACAAGGATGATGTTAACAAAATACGGGTGCGAAAAGATACTGGTGTGAAAAAATGAGTACCAAACGATTGGTAGGAACAGAGCGGAGTGGAAATATTGGTATTAAAGTATCGCTCATTCAATCAGGATATGATCTTCTGATGTAGATGAAGAATGAAGTGATGGCATGTTAACAGGTTTATGTTTTTTTCTTGTAAATATGATACCATAAGTTGTATAAATATTGCCTTTGTGAAATTTGAGTTACATTTATACTCTTAGTTTCTATCACTTGAAGATGACATTTTCACCGTTCGATAACATGCTTTTGAGGATTATGATTTGTAGACATTTATTACATAATGTAGGAAATAATTGAAGCGTAAAAACGAAGAGAATAAATTGAGTTTAATTAAAAAAAGTTCGTGAAAAATTCTGATAGATATTGTTATTGATTTTATTATTTCTTACATTAATTCTTACTGTTGCTTGAAGTGAATGAACCAGAGAGTAAAATATTTTACAACAATAATAATCAATACATTTACCTAAATGGAAAAAAACTGTCTATTTCAGGGTTCAGACGTTTCAAATAAGTTGATTAAAGTGAACAAAAAACCAAGTTGAATAAAACATACTTATTCATGAAATAGAACCTTCTTAAATTTTTAATGACGTTTTTGGGTGTTATAGGTATGGTAATATTCAGCAAATTTTTGAAGAGCAACTGTATCAGCTGAGTTTCTCAAAATTACTCAAGTATACTTGAATTTTGCCACTAATACCTCCTCGTTTGAAGGAACATAAAGCTTTCTACTATACTGTGTCAGAAACTAACGAAATTGATTTCAGTTAATTGAAAATTATTCAGTCACCAATTTAATTTGAATATCTGACACTTTTTAAAAAATTTGGATTAATCGTTTCTTTATGCTATTCACATATCATAATAGTATTCTGGCTCCTCTTCTACATAAAAGGGTATTTCATCCACCATATTAATGTAACAAAAATTCCTTTTGCTAGCTTTGTCTAATTAGGAGCTGATAACACGTTGAAATAGTTACATTTTAATCAAAATAGTTTTAATGGCGTCGGGATAACTAAAACTTAGACTTTGTAATCATCTCTCGATCTCCTAATCAGTTCTTATAAAAAAGTGACCAAACATATATCTGCTAATTGCATTATTTCCACTCATTCCTTTTCCACATTCTGCTTCTTTGTCCAATTTATAACTTGATTTTGTCAGTTACAGACTAAGTCTGACAGGCCTTCAAGACCACTTTTATCTGAATCATTAGTTTCACTCATATATTTTCCAGTTTCTCTTCAGTTCAAATCTTAGGTCTTGCATGTCTTCGTCTTACTAGTTGCAACCCAGTTTACCAATTACTTCCTCTTTTATAAATCTTACCAAATACTAAACTCCTTTCATGGTTCAAAATCAATGTCACACCTTCATTAAGGAAATGAAACTATTAATGGTAGCAACTGGCATTCGTGTATCCCAACATTTTCCATAAATGTTAACGAGTTCGGGAATGACGCAAAAGAATTTTTCGGTCCAGATCAATAACTTTGTATATCTAATGTTTTTATCCAAATATATTATTTCACGCACTTTCGGATATAGGTGAAGGATTATTATATAGCAGCATTAAACATATAATATCAATATCTCTAAAAAAGATTGTTGAAGCAAGAAAGTAAACAATGTTTCTTAAGTTTCTAACATAATTAAAATACTATTGAAACGATGAATGGAAATATCGATCAGGGAGGTATTATTGTCATTAATGAGAAGATTAACTTCGAGTTAACTTCGCCTGATTGACAGAAGTAAAAATTAACAATTTGTGAAACTTCCAGCGTCTACACTAGTCTTAAAAAATTTGTCGTTCTAAAAAGAATACTTAATAAACAGCTAAGGTACCTTATTACACTTTATTCCTTCATTCACTGTTCCAATTGTACAAAGTCGGGTATAAACAATAGATAAATATCACGCATTGATTTACTGGAGACGTTATCCTTGGTGTACACCATTCTTTTTATGAATATTCTCTAAAACTGTGAAAGTACCTGTTTAAAACCAATATCAAATTTTTTTCCAGAAACTAAAAGAACGTAAATAATGTTCGTTCCTAGATATATTTTCAATGAAACAACTACTGAAGTTCTTCGAACATTTTTGAATTTAACCTTCTTGGCTTTATTGAAAATATAATACCGGATAATAATTCAAAATATAAGAAAATTGAATTATAATTTGCTTTCGTTTTATATATTTATTTGTCCGGACTATTTTATTCCAGCAAAGCAGTTTCCTAAATGGAAGGGTACGCTTGGTACGGGTGCAGCTTTTATTGATCAATGAGGCTTAGGTAGGATTATGCTAGTTTTCGGCTGTATGCGGACGATAACACTAATGGTTATCCACTAGGATAAATTATTGTTTTTAATATTCTGAAATCCGGCTCTCTAGATCTATGTTGGGGTTGGTTTTAGTATCGTAGGTCGGACGACATGTTAATGGGTGACTATTTATTTGTTTGCATCTTCAGATATTTATATATTTCAAAAATATTTGAATATTTTCAAATTTGCTTATTTTAGAAACATAAATGATCCTCACGCACCTGAATATTAATGAATAGTTCAACTGACACATCATCAGTTTTCAATATCAAGATTCAGTAATAATATTTATTTTAGAGAGGGAAACACTATAAATATAATGGCTGTCGAATACATTGTTCATTGTCAATTCATTTATTGACCTCAATGTCAATGAAATCTCGAAAATTTTCACATGGGAGCTGTCACTGCTTTCCACTCTCGCCTTTCTCCTCTCAGTTTTAGTGTAATGCAGGCCTCTTTGCCGAGGTGGTTTATATACATTGCGTATATGCACATTAGTCCAGCTGAATGCTTCGTTCAACATGTAAGCAATTTCTCTGAACTTTCTTTCAAACCAAGAATTGTTCCATAGTGGGAATAAAGATGTGGTAGGTATGGATGAGACAACTATCTAGAAAATAAAATATGGTATATGGTATCAAAACAAAAAGTCCCTAAGTGAATATAATAAAATCCTGTGGGACTCTAAGACAGATCCAAGGATAACTGTTAAAGAGCTTCTCCGTATCAGAAATTAAAAATAATAACACTGACAATATTTCTCGGATACTTTAAAATTATTCATCACAATTTCTATTTATAGAAGAAAAATCACAAAGAAATGTATATTTCGTTGGAAAGGTGATGAAAGAATTTTGAATGATCTCGCCGGATAACTTCTGCAACAAAAAAAAGTCTGGATATTTTCAACTGATTCATATGTATTTAGGTGTTCTGAAAATTAAAAAATACTCAAAAAATTTGCAAAACGCAAAATTGTATTATAAAAAGGGTTATTTAGGCTAACTTAAAATCTTGAATAAATCGAACCAATTTTATTTTTATTACTGTTTTTGAACGTATACAGGTCATTACTATTATTACTTTCTAAATAAAGAACGCCCTATGCCAAGAGGCCAAGAGGACGAGTTGGTTTATTGTGCCAATACGTTTAATATCTCATATGACCCAGTACAGTGGCGTATTTCCATATGAGCTTCAAAAAGAAGCCTTAAAGCATTTCTGCGTCACAATGACGGTTTCTATGCCTCCATTCCTGTCGGTAATACCGTACACCTCAAGGGAACCTACAAGAACTTGGAATTGATTCTTTGCAAATTGAAATATAAAGACTACGGTTAGTAAATGTGCGGTGATTAGAAAATCTTGGTCATGTTGCTCTGACAACAATCTGGATTCACCAAACTTCCTGGCATTTTGTGTTTGTGAGCTAGTAGGGACCAAGCAAATCACTGGACCAAACAGTGTTGGCTTCCAAGGGAGCTTAACGTCCTGCATGAAACTTTGATGCCTTCTCATGATAAAATGAGGATTCTGCACACCCAAAAACATAAGAATTACGCAAAAAACAGGTCTCAATATTTTTTTTGCAGACATGTGTTACCATTCAAGTGCTAATAACAGCATTTTTATCTTCAAGAAGGAATACTTCCACTCATCAGTCACCTTGTATATAATTCAAGAGGTGGCGCATTCTAGAATAAATACCATATTTCTGAACAAGCAGTTTTTTAATTTTTTTTGCTGTTATTTTGTATCCGTTTAACTATGAATTGCCAAAAAATTGTTATTTCCATTATATCTCATACAGTGGGGTAATATTTTTTCAAATTCATAGCACACATTCTGCGTTGTTTTTAATATGTCTATTGAAATACTATGTGATATACTTCTCCCCGAATCCATATCAAGATTCTGTCACTTCATATTCTGATCTTTTCTTTTTCATTTGGCATTCATTTCATTTTTCATTGGCCCTAAGTTCCGAACCAAGTTTATACTTCATATAAAGTGTCTATTTTTGAGATAACATTTCGATAGCAATATTATACATTCGATTGATTTCACCAACCTTTCCAATATTTCTTGCAAGATCATAACAGTGGCTTTTGTTGAAAGACCTCGCTCGTGTTCTTTGCCGGCGCTTTCCTCAGAAACACAATATCGTTTGCTTATATCGCATACATATTTTTCTTTTTATGCGGCGGGGACTTCCAACCGGACGACAATGGAAAACGTCTTTCCTCTGATAACTTCGAAGTTGGACCACTGCCGGAACAAATTGAATTTCAACTCCTATCCCGTTCCTCCTTTTGTCGTTACTTTTGTATAACATTACCCTCTGTTAGTGCATAGAGCGCTGCGACCTATTGTTTCTAACATATGCTTTCTCCAATGGATATAGGAACAGAGTGCAACTGCGATGAAATTAGACACGCTGTGATGTGTTTCGTATATGTTATGGCGTTTTAGGATATTGATCCTTTCCCAATGAAAGGGACGCCACGTTCTTGATTAGATTGTTTTGTTACGTGCTCTCGGCTGTCACTTCATTCAAAGTCGAACTATGGGTTATTGTCGTAGAAGTTTCATAAGTGGTAAGCACGAGATGATGTGGACATCGATCGAATTGTTATTGAATGTTTTGAAAGACTTCTTTCATAGACTACATGTACTTGATTGAGTTGGTAAGTAGAATTTGGAACCTCTGGCGAAAATTAATCTGTTGAAAACATGATTAAGAATTAGTCGTCTCCTTATAATGCTAACTTGGTTAGTGAAACGCGCATCTATAGACGGTATTTGTGTTCTGGTGTTTGAAAAATATTTTCAATAGATACTTAATTCAGGATTGCAAATTGACAACGGTAATTGAATAAATACATATTCATCAATCATCAATAAATACTTCCGAAGGTTATATTGAAAAATGATGGACGTAAGAATGTTAACGATAGAGAAAATATAGTTGCCAGATGCAACTGACTGTTCAGAAATCATAAGATCTCTCGAATGGCTTCACCATCCAGCATGATCTTAAACCTTTTATATATTATTCACCAACAACCTTTTGAAAAGGACCAGATTCCCAGTATATTGCCTAGCCCATGGAAGCACATTTCGATAACAAGGTAATAAAATTTAAAAAAAATCTGCGAGTTGACAGTTATCAAGTAGAAATTATTGCTAAAAAAACTCAGGCATCAGTTTTTTCTGAGAAAATAAATTTAGGCGAACAGAACATCATTATTAAATGGACTGAAGAAAAAGGAATTGACAGTCACACACCAAAATGGGCCACTGTAGCATTCATCAAGAGGACCGAAACAGGGACTAGGAACTGTGAAACTTCGAGACTGATCTGGAACCAATACCTAGACGGAATGAAAAGAAAGAAGAAGATAGCAACACTCAACCTTTGAAATCACGATCTGTAAAGAGAACTGGCGGACTGGAATAGATTGATGCATTCTATACTTGGTGCAGGACACTCAGGAATCACGAAAAAGCTGATGGTGGTACACACGTATCATCAACTTTATATGTGGGACCAAAATCTACGTCAGACCATATCAGGAAATTGGACAGTAAGAAATATTAAGAGTGCAGGAAAAATAAAACAGGGAGAACATTTTCATAAAGATCCACCTGAGAATTCGACTGATTCAGCAGAACAGATATTGGCTCATAATAATCACGATGCTACCCACTACTCATTACTCATTTAGAGGACACCTGATAGGGCTGCAAAAATGGCGAGAATATAAACAGATATACATGTTATGGAAGGCATTTATAACAAAAAATTATAGAAAATAATGTTTTCTTGGGAACTAAAGGAAACACCATAGAGTAGTAAAATAATACCAAGAGATTGGTAGGATTTATTGATTGGGGTCACTAATTGAGCAAACAACTGTTATATAGAGGCTCTATTCCAGGTTGAGTAGAACGATTGAATATTGTTTACTGACGTTTCTACTTTTTCACTTGTATTCGCTACAAACTTAACAAAAAACATAAAATCTTTGCTACAATTCCTGCCAGTAGTACCATCAACATCGTTGGCGTTTTCATTCCACTTTACATATATTTATTTCTTTAATAAAGTTGAAAATTATCCTCAGCGGAGATGCAAAAGAGCAGACGATACGACATCCCGCATTTATTTCAGACCAAGTTTCCCTTCTATTTTTCCGTAATTCGAGAAATATTCGACTCGGAATCAGGGATAGAAAAGAATGCAAACTTGTGTGTTGAAAACTCGACTGTAGTTGAATTTTTGAATGAAGTTGGTGATACTGGGATTCGTCAGATAACTGTTTAAACCTAATGGTGATAAGGGATGTATATAGAAAATAACAGGTTGACTGCCGACCATATTTTTGAGGTACTCTCGGATGCCGTTATGTTTTATTTGTTTTTTTGCAATTCGTGTCGTTAATTATAAGTATGAAAACATCTATAGGTCTGCCTCTTGATTTTTTCGCTCTTGATTTATTTTTAATGTTAACTGTTTTAAAGTATCTGTTTTTGTCCACTTGAATTTATTTTTCGCATTAGTCGAAGCTGAATTGGTATTGACAACCGAAACTGGTCATCACCATGTGCATCTGAATCACTTTCTGATTCGGAGGGATATTCGTCTTCGGACTCTGGCAAATATTCGTCACCACTGCTATCTTCTAAACACTGCAATAATTATTCATTTGTGAGTGCTTTCCTACTGTACACATGTAAATTACGTTCTTTTTTCTGCAATCCAGAAAGTCCAGGTTTGGCGTCCATGTTTAACGACACAAAAAATAAAAACCGTGTAACCAACTATAACACGTGCTCAACAAATGTTTTAAGAAGGACACCAGTGCAGCTAAAACTTCCTCTAGCCAACGCCAAATGAATACTAATCTTCACAAGTTAGGCATACACAACCCTCCGATCGGAGTGGGTGGCATCGGTGATTGATGCCCATATTCTCCGATCGGAGTAGTTGGCGCTCAACCTGATAATCTTATGATTAAAAAATCACTTCAATTTCTATCAATGAAATGGTGCTCTAAGCCCTTTCGTAAAGATTTCTCAGATATTTTCAACATAAATATATCGTATCGTATCAAAACAATATAGCCATACTATTACCCAGTTAACTTTTTATTATCCTTCGAATTGAATTGATATAAAACCTCATTCAAAAATTAATCAGTATTCATCTTGAAGTAGAATAATTTTTGATTACATACAAAATATAACATTTTGACTAAGAACAAATCCATAGTTCTGCATCAAATAATCATATAAATTTTATTGTTTTCTCAAAAATAATGGAAATAAATTTCAATGAGAAATGTTCAACCCACTAAAAATATTTTTGTCGTTATCAAAGGATTTGAAGTAAAAGAAATAAAAAAAAGTTTGAATCACCATCCACATATCGGGCGAGGGTATTGAGGTCCCTCTGAATCAAATAACCAGCAAGACATTTGGGCTTATTTTTTCAGATCCAAATGTTTCATGTAAACCAATCCTGAAATGTCAGTACCAAATGTTGATGGATATTACCTTTTATGTGAAAAAAATCACAACTACTTGAAATCAGAACTATTTGTTAATAGAACACCTCCCAGAACACTAGAGTCTCCAGTCTTCATTGATTTTAAATTATTGATTTGGAATGAAAATAATTCAAAATAAGTAGGTGTGCCAAAATGTTCCACTAATATTGCATGATACTTCAAATGAAGTGAATATTCCCATTAAATGGTTAAAGAAAGAATAACGATAACATATGACCTTGTTTTAGTTTTGAATTGAAAAAATGTCTTCGTTCAAAAAAACTGAATTCAACCGAATGTTTTTCCATATAACAAGTCCTCAAAAATCTCATTCTAAATCAATTAAAATAAGGAAACAAAAGTAAAATGTTAGAGTGGTTTCATTGTTCATTGAAAATTTATTAGTTGAGAAATTCAGTAAACATTAAAGCACGTGATGAACCTGAGTGCTTTAATAATGTTCCTTATATTGGCCCATACATGGTAATTCAAAACTGTATCATACTTGCACGAGGACAAAAAATATGAAATATATTTTTTTAAATACACAGTTCAGATTTATTTGTCGGTTTAGTGTCCGTTTTAGCAGTGGGTGATGTGGGTCGAACCGTGATACATACTTATAAATTCAAGAATTACATTTGACTTGCGCCGAACGGCCAGTTGGTTAACAAAAATCGACCCACCTGAACTGCCTTACTAATCAAGAACGTCGTATCCGTTTCCGATCACGGCTGTGTTTTCAAGAAAAGAACACTTTTTTCTTACAAAGTGACAGTTGAAGTGATATGGGTATTACATGTAAATAACGCGATCAAACAAATTTTATTTAAGGAAGTTTGATAATTTTTCTCAAAATGATGTTACAACCTTACAGAATTGTTGTTCAACAGACGTACACAAACTCAGCCAGAGTCCCGCATGCCGTGCCTGCCAGATATGTTAGTTTTGTAATCAGCAGTCAGATTGTACTGGTTCTGCGTGCAAATGTGGCCAGTTTGCATCACTTTATATTGGCTGACAAGGGGCCCTAATATTTGTATGAAATATATTCAATCTACTGCTTCCAGGCTCTTCGAAATAAATATTAAGTGTTTTGAGTTTTTACGTGTTTCTTAGTTTTTGCGGTATTTGAAACATATGG
>WOGL01000621.1:0-13870 GCA_015342145.1 Leptinotarsa rubiginosa
AATTCTCGTTTTTCCCAAATATCTCAGCAGGCCATGAAAATTCTTCAAGTTTCTAAACGGCATGTAAATAAGCTTTAAAGAACACAACTTTTTCTAATTTAACTTTTTCCTAATTTAACCTAAGCTGTATCTCCAACAGGTACTGAGATTCCCATGCTTAGGATCCTTATCTTGGACACACTGTATATGATAAATAATTATTTTACTTGAACTAAATTACCTAAATTTATTATCAGATTTTCCGTAACTTTGTCAATGAAAGGTTCTGCTTCCAAGAATTTTTCTTCCCACTTTTTTGTGTGAAAGCATGCCCTAAAGAAAATAACGCCGGTCGCCACTGGTAGCTATAAACCAATCATGACGTAGCTAAGAGCGCGCGAATGTACGATGTTCGCTGCCGCTCTAGATGTAGCGAGAATAATGCTACCGATTTCGACGGAATTTCGCCGAAATTTTCTAGCGCATTCGATTACGATATATACGATTACGAGCATATCGACACTGTCAAGTGGAAGTTACAGTGCGGTACGCGAAGTGATCTAGTAAGGCGATAGACATTCGAATAATAGTTGGAGTTGTATTTAAAGTGTTATAGTTTGATTATTCAGTGTAGGGTCCGACTGAAACTGGTTTTTACGACCGAAACCGAAAACGAATTTCGGCAATGGTCTCAGTTTCGGCCTAAACCGAAACTTCCTTACAAGGATTATGTTTTGAGGGAAAAATAAATAAAACGTTATTATAATCAGTCAGTCTCTATTTTTTTATCTCTAAATCACAACTCGACCGAAACCGAACTTTCGGTCGGACACTAATTCAGTGTAGTCAATTATTCGTCAACTCACTGTGAAAAACGTAACAATACCATGAAATATAAGTATTATACGTTGAATAATTCAAAAAGTATTTCTACATACAATAGGTAAATAGTTTATATCGAGTAAAAATACACTAAAATACCATTTTTAGAAAAAAAAACTAGAATATATCTTTTTACCTTTTCCACACTTGAGAATAAACGGTACACCATCCCAGCGTTCATTATTGATATGAAGGACAGCTAAAGCATAAGTTGGTGTTACTGAACCTTCCGGAACTGTTTTATCATCAAGATACCCTAGCTTGGCATCACCTTGCTTTTCTGGATTACCTACATACTGTCCTAGGACTACATCATGCAATTCCAGGGTTTTGGTACACTTCAATACTTTAACCTTGAAAAAAAAAATTAGTTTTATTAGGTACACAAATATTATACCTCACATATGTCTTGTGAATAATAAAATAATTCATTAGGAATCCATTTAGGAATCAACAGAAAATTAAAACATGAACCGGCATCATGTTTGCATCATTGAAAGTAAATGAAAAATCCATTTATCATTTAGGAATGTCAGCATTCTTGGCCAAGCTATATTTCTTCTGTTAGTTGCAGACTTCTATATTTGAAAAACATAAAAGAAGGACTTTTATATCTCATCATTATTTTGTCAAAATTACAAATAATACCAAAAGACACCAGTAGATAAAAACTAGGATACAACGGAACTCATCTAATTAATTGTACTTGGCTGCATAACCCTGGTATATTTTTGGGTCCTTTAATGCTTCAATGAAAGTACTAACTCTTCAACTAGATATTTCATTCGTAAAAATTTGTCAATGATAATTAATGGAAAAACAAGAAGAACATAGGCTTTCACTGGCTGGAGTCAAGACTAGAGGGATCTGTAGTTTTCAAACTACTTTTAAACAACGTTTTTGATTGAAGTTTTTATTTAATTCCTTATAATATTTTCTAAACAAAATCGTCTAAACAAACACATCTCCTAGCAACACCTAGCATACTCCATTTTAAGGAAATTGTAGGGCACTACAGATCACAATCAGGTGGTAAGTAAGGGGTCAAATGGACCTTGTAGTACTTATTACTATGGCAGACATCATCAGTGATATATGACTTGACTGCAAGGGCAACCTATACCACACCTATACCACTGATGATGTTTGCCACAGTAGCCACCGAAACGTTTGATACCACAAGTTCCATTCGACCACGGCCTACCAGCCCAGATTTTGTTCTTAAACAAGTTTCTTGGTTTTAAAAGGGCGGTCCAGTTTTTTAATAATAATAATATGTCTTTATTAGGACAGCATGGAAAGTGGAACATATGTGTTTTACATTAATTTACACATAATTGCTGACCTAAAAGGCGAAGTTCAGTAGCTCACTACGTATAACCTAGGGAGGTCTTGCTCTACCACTTTTAACAGATTAAAACTACATGGTTCAGATGTGATTGTAAAATCAATTAGAAGAGTTGAGAAATGCTATGTTAACTAACGGTACATCAGATTCGATCTTTTGTTAAAAGTTGAAAAATGTATTATAAGAGAATGAATGCTTAAATAAGCTTGAATTCCGTCGTGTGATATGGATTCGATTTTTCTGTCGAATGTTTAGAGTGAATTTGCGACCGAAATGATTATTTGTTATATATTCAGGTATTTTTTCTATCAAAATTTTTTGAAAGGTATAAGTACCATGAAGAATATTATTTTCTTCATATTCAGCCAGCTGAGTTCCTTGAGTTTAACTGATACATAGAAAAATCTTCTCAAACTGTATATGAATCTAATACACGAATTCTGATTTTTTGTAATCTTTACTCATCTTTTACAGTCAAACAAGGACCATAAATCACATCGCCGAAGGTAAGCTGAAACAAGATCAATGATTCTGTAACAATTTCAGTTCGCTGACTCAGAATGTGTTGACATCCATACAAGAGTTTTATTTTACCGAAAGATTAATCAATAAGGTGGTCAACATGTGCCGTGAATCGTAGTTGATAGTCCGTATACAAGCCAGAGTTTCTGGAATTGTCAATTATTGGGAGGATTTCATCATTAATTTAAATAACAAAATCTTCCAGAAATTTCAAACGCTTAGCCTTAAATCCAAACAATACAGATTTGGAAGTATATATTTGGAGACAGTGGTCATTAGATAAAGTTACTAAATTTTGTATATCAGTATTCAGATTGTTTATTGCTAACCTACTGATTTTTGGCTTAAAGGATATGTACAGTTGAGTGTCGTCAGTGTAGAAGTGCGATTGACACTCTCAAAGGCTGTTTTTCAGAAATGAAGTATACACCCAAAACAACAGAGTCCCTAAGTTTCTCCCTTGTGGGACTCCGGCAGGATTGATGTAGTGGGTGCGAAATTGACTGTTCAATTTTTACTGCTAGAATTCTGTTACACAGATAATTGCTTAGTAAAAGCCTTGCACCATCATTCAATCCAATTTGGTTCAGAATTGCTAATAAAAGGCAATGATTAATAGTATCAAATGCCTTCGAGTAATCCGGAAGTACAAGAGCGGTCAGTTCTCCAGTATCCTGCAAAGTCAATATATCGTCTGTAACTTTGAGCAAAGCTCAAATTAGTTGAAATTGTAACTTTGAGCAAAGCCCAGATAAGTTGAAAATGAAATTTGAAATTTTGAAAATGGTGGCATTTTCACATTGAAAACAACAATATCCTATTCGATAGAAAAATCCAGACACACATTGTGAGATTTTTGGTTGATGGTTCATATGGATTGAGAAGCAATTACTTGACAATGACAATGGCATACATTAATAACCAATTCAACAGGTAATGATAGAATAATTGCAGATTTGTCAGAGATATAACAATATAACTCAGATGGCATGGCAGGGGACTGATGAATTTTCACCAGTAGACATTTTCTACAGTTAATTCACTGTGACTGATTTATTGTTTCTTTATTTTCATTTATTCAATTTTGTTTTCTGTTGTTTGTTTTATGGAAACTGGTCATTCCATTTTGAAACCCAAATTTATATACAAGACTTCATTTGTTTTGGGAAAAAGTTATATCTAGAAATATTACTACATTGACAAAAACTGAATAATTTTGGAAAGTACATATCCAAAAGAGGGCAATAATCTATTCAAATTTCAGTTATGGGTGCTCAAACAAGGACATGCTGTAGGTGCTGAAATTAACTTTACTTCTCATACTTTCAATATTTCAATTGCAAAGTAAATATTAGTACTGATTTCACTGCCAGATAATACTTTCTTCAAAGAGGAGATATTTATTACATTATGAGGTGATATTCGAGAATTTTCATCCAAATCATACAAAATTAGCTTATCAGCACTAATGTAATCTAAATCATTTGCTCATCAATTCAGTCTAAGATTCTTATCTCAACTTTCATGGCATGTAATTTATTCACTATTAGTTTAACAGAAAGTTTTTAGTTACACAAAATTATTTTTGTATTGAATTTGCAGCAGTTTCATTAGACCATAACCTGACATTGGCATGGCTTTAGGCTTTGCCAAACAAACACTGAACACCTGGACTGCAAAAAGAGTTTCTGACTTCCGGCACAATCTACTAGGATGGGCCCCTTGCAAGTCTCTTACATATCCTTCAAGTATTGTACCAAACATTTGTTAAATTACAGCAGGAATGACATACGTTGTCTAACAGGCCCTCTTACAGGTTACTGTCCTATGAATCACCATATAAAGAAACCTGCATTGTCTTTTTTGGAAGACGATGAAACAGCGGAGCCTACAGATACTTTGTGCCTGCCCCATCCAGGATTGAATGAGGTTTTCAATATTTCTGATTTGAAAAACCACTCAGCAAATAAACTAATCTGATTTGTAAATATTTGGACTTATTTGGCCGAATTGATTTGTAAAAAATTTGGACTTATTTGGCCGAATTTGAATAGGTGTGAATTACAATCAACCTTCACGGATTGCAGTAGAGGATTGGAAAAACCCACTCGATTAGGACCTTTCTACTTACACAAACATTACCAAACTTCTTTTAGATGAAAGTGTTGAATTTTTTCTTCTTATCATTTGTCACCTTTCATTCTATTTCTTATTGAAAGAAAGCATCGATGATCATCATATTTGAATAAACAACAGAAAAAAACTCAAGTAACTGAATTTTTCTCACCTTCTCATTTCTGATATCATCCGGTTGGCAAGAAGCAGGTTTTTCCATTGCAACTAGGGTCAGAATTTGCAAGAGATGATTCTGCATTATGTCTCTGATGATCCCAAATTCATCGAAGTAACCTCCCCTTCCCTGCGTTCCAAAAGGTTCCTTGAAACTAATCTGAATGGAGGCGATGTTGTCTCTATTCCATGTGGGATTGAAAATTCTGTTACCAAATCGAAGTGTCATCAAATTTTGAACCATTTCCTTTCCCAGATAGTGGTCTATTCTATATAGTTGGGATTCTGTGAATAGAGAGGCTAAGTGGTTAGATAGTTTTTCAGAGGAATCCAAATCACGACCAAATGGTTTCTCGATGATAATACGAGTCCACCCCCTAGAAAGTTAATAGGTCAAACATATTAAAGTTAAATAGGTATAACTTATAAAGGTCAGAATTTTTATGTAATTTAGATCCTTACAGTATCAAGGAATTTATTTTTCTGGAAAATGAATCAAAAACTTAGGTTTTCAATATTTTCATGTGAGATTATTTTTAGCAGTATTTCATCATAACACATTTTTTAATTACTTTCATGCCTTTGAAATCACGTGACAATTTTTCTTATTTATTGAAATGTTTTTTAGACAAATGTGGAAATATATTATCTATCTTTAATTCTATACATGATAATAAAATCAAACAATTTTCACAAACATTTTTTATTTGTAGACACGTTTCGCTAACACCGTAGCTTGGTCGATAGAAATTAATATCCTACACTGGGCTACCATTCTTATATAAACAGTAGTGGGTATAGAACGCGCCAACTAAGATGAGTCAGCGCAGAAACGTAAAATCATTCTGTGTTAAAAGACTCCGCCCACTCAAGTCATATTTCGCCAATGTACTACTGACATCAGTTTGTGTGACCAACAGCTATCTTCTGGAGCGGGTACAATTTGGTTTTAAATGCGCATCAAAATCTCATCTTAGTTGGTGCGTACTATATCTAACTTAATTGGTAACCATAGTAGGTACTTAACTCAATTGCTTAATAGTGAAAGCGATAACAGGTAGAATTTGTAAACCAATTATAGTCTGTTGTTGTACAACAGTTAAACTTTTGAATACGAATGAACTTATTGATATTATGAAAAAATGTTTAACGGTGAGTAGTCACCTTCATGTTGGTCGTTCAGCAGGGAACCCAAACGTTTACTCTTATTTATTTCCAGAGACTCCAGCAGGTTCAACTTCTGTCCTCAAGTTTCTAGATGGAAATCGTGATCAACATACTGCATGTAGAGGGTAAGGGACAGAAGTTGAACCTGCTGAAGTCTCTGGAAATCAATAAGTGTGAATGTTCGTGTTTCCTGTTGAACCACCAACCATTGTTAACTCTTTTTTTATAATGCCAATAATTTTATTCATATTCAGAAACAATAACCTGCTGTCCAAAAACTTAAGATTGTTATTGGTTTACAAATTATACCTGTTATTGCTTTCACTATTAACCAATTAAGTTGGGTAACTACGACTGTTGTATATAAGAATTGTAGCCCAGTGTGTAATATTCACTTCTACTGAGGAAGCTACGGTGTTAGCGAAACGTGGCTAGAAATAAAAAATGTTTGTGATTTTTTTTTTATTATTATCACGGAGAGTATCATTCATTTAATATGAAGATAAAAATTCTGATATTGCTATGTAGGAGTATAAATATGATAAAGTATCTTTTATCACTATGTCTCAATTAGTGAATTTTTACACTGAAAATAGTTCAATGTTATATACAGATCGAAAATGACAATTTTAAAAATATGTTTTGTACCATCTTCTTTGACTGTCAATGGCAAATGAGTGTAAAATTCAACGGTGGTATAACATGGACTTTTTCGTATTTTTTCAGTCTGCGTTTAGCGAGATGGTAATGGGGGACTCTGCCGTAATGGACTTTTTTTCCCTTTTCACTTGTGGGACACTTTATGAGCCATTAAGTAACCATAGAATCGAATCCTGAGGAGATGAATGTTGACTGAACAACTCCAATTGTCCTCCCATAATATCAGATCAAAAGCAAAGGCTTTTTAGTTTTACAACTTTTGATCTGATTTTTCAGAAGAGATGGATTTCGACTAAACAACCCCAACTGTCCTCTCTGTAACATCGAATCAAAAGCAGGAACTTCTCAGTTCTCCAACTCTTGATCCTGTTAACAAACCTAGGATGTTATTTGGTGCAGCCAAGAAGCAACTTATCACCTCCTCGAAAGCAGGATGTTTTATGAATTTGCCTTGCACATAATTCTTGAGCAACTGCAAGTAACTCCCCTGAGCAGGTCAGCAAATGCTTACGCTTAAACGATGATTCAATCAAATCAGAAGTGGAAAAGCTTCGAATATAATGTATTGTCAGGCATAGCTGACTTGAGCATCTATTGAATGGTGGGTGTAGTTATTTTAACCTGGGTCTCCATGAAATATGTCACAGAAGACCTACTTCCCAAACCACACATTTGTGTTGCTTACTTACCTGACGAAAGTAGTCTCAGACTATCAGGCCCTCATTAGATTCAGGACAATGTACCATGGTCTGTCAACCTTAGAGACGATCATTTTTCACAAGGGAATTCGGGCCCTGATAGCAGTTGGGCCAAGATTTTATCAGATCTAAGGTCTTTTCTTTGATCCCATGATGAAAAAGTTTTTGCAGTAATACGGAATGATTCACACATTCAAAACATTAACTAAGATTCAAGAGCATACACCACAATCATAAGCCATTTTGTTTAAAAAGGAAATAAAATCAAATTTTCTAAGCTTTTTTTTTGAGGAGAGATGTGAGCGTTCAAGAAATTTATAATTATTACAGATATGATGACCTCAAATTAAGTAGAGGTTTTCACTAGACTTTTCAGACTTTGGTATTTTGTATACAGTAATATTAATACTGTTATTTTTTTGAAATGTGGTTTCCATCACCTCATAACAAAAATTAAAAACGAGACAAGTAATGATCACTCTCTAAATTGTATAGTTTCTGTGTTATTTAAAAACAGCAAATTAATATTTGACAACTGTGAGTTTAAAATATACTAACTTATTTGCCATGCAGGTATTCCTGATATGAACCGTGACATCCTCAAAAACAGATGGTGGCAGAGCCAAATAGAATAACCTGTTGGCAACTGGCCCCTTTTCGAATTTTGCTATTTCTTGGTTCAATAACTCGAAATCAGTCCTTGAGTTGTACTGTCCGGCCAAATAATAATTCAAACTCCAAAATTCTTCATAACGTGCCTTCTCTTCTGGCTTCAGGTTCATGTAGGGCTCACATTTTTCTTTTATTTCACTTATCGTACTTTTGCTTCTAGCATAACCGAAGAAAACAGTGTTCACAGGTAGAAGATTGTCTCTAAAAAGCCACCAAAGGGTAGGAAATATCTTCTTTCTGGCCAGATCTCCCTGAAATAAATGAACTGTAAACACTATACTGTTTCAGTTTGAAATCTAAAGTAGAATTACTGCACACTGAGTGAACTCTGAGAGAAAAAGTGATAATTAGATCAATAAAAACTCTTCACAAAAACATGTAGATCATGCATAAAAATTTTGTTCAGAAAAAACTGGAAGAAAAAATTCACCTGAAATAACTAATTTCAGATATATGAACAGTGAATTACATAAAAATAACTTTTTCTCATTCAGTCAATATGGATTTGGAACGGATGTCATTCACAGAAACACTACACAAAGTAATATATGAAAGAGAATTGATATAAAATATCACTTACAAGTAAAACTTTCAATCTCCAGGTGTACTCTGAAGTTTTGAAAAGATTGAGAGTTTTCCTTGTAATTGAAATTTTTATATCAATACTCTTTCATGAATCACGATGTGTAGATTTCCTGTAAACGATATCTTTTTTAATTCTACTAGGAATGCTTTGAGTAGGGTGAATGAAAACTTGTTTGTGTAATCTAATGTTCATATTTTTGAAGGTAGTTATTTTGAAAGGATTTTTTTTCCAGCCTGAATCTGAAATACATCTTTGAAAAGATTTTCACTGATGTATATAATTTGATTATTATGGATTTTTGTATGTATTCACAAACTATTCTAGGAGACGATGAATTATTGTTATGGAAAACAAAAGTGATAGTTTTTATTTTTTGATAAATGACAAATTTGTGCATTAACATACCGAAGCCCCAAGGGTGACAAAACAGTGTGGGTATTGACTATCAAAATGAGTACCATCATGATCCATATCCTTGGATTTTAAAGAGTTTCTGTATAAGGCCAGGCATATTTCAGCATTTTTGGCATCTGAAAGAGAAATACTTATAAATCTAAAAAATGTTGGATATCTATAAATTCTACCATCACAACCGAAGCTGTTCTCCAATTCCCTAATGCTCGACATTATTAAACAATTCAATGTTATGCGAGAATTGTGACTGACTTGTCCTAAACTCAATTCAACCTATACTCATACTCCCAAGTTGATGACTTTCATCTAATGTTCAATATCATAACATTCAAGGTGAGATAACTTTGAAATTTCCCGCTAAAATTCAAACAATTTTCAAATTTAACCATAAAACTTCATAAATGATTAGCTCTTGTTATATCTTCCGAAATTAAAAACTTTCAACAAGCAACAGGTGAACAGGTGGGTTAAAATGAACTTCCACCTTTCCTTGTTGTCCACTACTTCAAAACCTTTCGTTTGTTTGATTGGTTGCCTTAGCAATACAATCAATATAATGTCAATTACATCCAATCACACTCCTCGCTAATGTGAACAGTGGAAAAGTGGAAACAAAACATGACCAAAGACCGTTTAGACAGTGAAAATTTTGCTGCTTTTGCAGCTAAACTTTACAGTGAGCATGCGCATTTGAATTTTATTACAGAAATAGCAAAATTCTCTAATTTGTAAAAGAGCAGAACATGTCATATCATAATAATGTCTCTCTGTTCGTCGCCATCATCTCCTGTCTCTCATCTCTATCCGCCCAAACCCAGACTCCCAACTCTTTCTCTAACTTCATTTCCCTCCAACCATTGGCTTCTATGTAAGTACAGGTACGTACTTCAGTTTAGTTATTTCTGCACTTACATGAATAACTTCATATAAATAGAAAAAAAAACGCAATGAATAAAACATCAGTCCAAATTGGTACCGACGATTTTGAAACGCAAAAAGATTAATTATGGTATGATTAAGCATAACGTTGCCAGTATTGGTTTCGATGGAACTGTTTATATCCAATTCATAATTCACAATGCATAATCACAATGTATAATGCATAATTTTGAAATTGATAGCTTCGAACTTTCATGCAATATCTTTCTGTTTCTTTCATCAAATTTAAGTACTTGCTCCCATTTGTTACGCAAACATTCAGTCCCCCCAGTCGGTCCCCAATTAGAGAAATCGCATGTTAAAAAAGTGACTCCTCAGTAATTCCAAGTTCGGACAACTTTCTACGGTTGCCTTTCAAAGAGAAAAGACAGCTGATTTACGAAAAAAACCCTTCTACATAGAACCACTTTTTTCACTTTTTGGCACTTCGACACGTGGTTTGATCACCAGGTGATCGTCTTCAATAGGAAGATTAAACTGGTGATCACTTGGTGATCGAATCACGTGTCGAGGTGTTGAAATAACGGTTTGGTGTTGGGAAAAACTCCAGTAATATTCATTACTACACCAAAGGTCCCAAACAGTGCATCACAAGTACTTTTTTCTCTATTCAATTGTTTTAAGGAAATATAGACGATAATCCCACGAGGAATTCATGTCTTCACCTTAACTCTCATATAAGAACACCTAAAAATGTAGGATCTTGATTTATATTTTCAAATTTAAAAGAACATCATCAATTTGAATTTATTTATCATTACCTGTCATTAGATTCAGAATGTTTCTTTTCTACATTATTGATATGACTAACGTTATGAATTGTGCATTATCGATATAATTATGCTTACGCATACAATAAATCGTCTCTAAAATCATCAGTCAATGGTCAGTAAAAATGATCTATTACTTTGATGTTAAAAATTGAGCATTTCTCATCAGTTCGTCCTTTTATATATAGGAGAGATCAATGTTTGTTCATGAAAATAAGAACTACTTTATCGAATGCATAAGCATACTTTTTTGGATAATTCATAATTTTACTCCACAATTCATAAGAGTTAAATCTTGCCAATAAATTATGAATCGGAGGAACAGCTCTATTGAAACTAGTTTTATCAAGATTTATGATTTGTACATTGAAATTATTCTTTATCCATAAAATTATGTTTGTGCATTCGATAGACTGATCTTTATTCGACATTCAAAAAGCCTGCATGGCACGCCTCTGCAATTGTTCATTGAGTCGGGTTTCAATTTAAAATTTCAATGTAGCTAACAGGCCCCTGCCGCGCCGCTAGGAACTTTAGGATTTATTTACTTCATCCGTTTTTTGATGACTCTGCATATTTTAGATAAAGAACGCCTTAGTACATTTTTTATTTTTTGAAGGTTAGTTGTAGGGCGTTTTTTGAAGTGCTGAGACCTTGCAATGTTAAGTTTTAAATTTTTCTCAATGTAAAAACTAAATGCATCAAAGCGTTAAATGTACATATACAATTCGTTACATGTTTTTTTCTAACTACAATTTTCCCTGTCCATAAACATCGACAGAATAAAGTAAAATATATAGACATCTACTTACTTTTTGGTAGTGGAGTGGCCATTTGAACGAATCACAGAACTTTAACTCAAAATTTAGTCTCGAATGGCAGCGATGTTTTCAGTTAACCCAGCTAAAGTTTTTAGGCAAACTGATATGTTTTTATTGTAATCAACTGGTATTGAGAGCTGAATTAATATAACACGGATTTGCGATATCTATCTCACGTAGTTCATAATTGGTCAAAACTTGGATGATACTGTATCTTTTATGTACAGATGATGTACAGAAACTAATATTAAATTCAGGTATAACAGTGATAGGCAACTTTTATCATACAAATCATCCATAAAAAGGTATTCCTACAAATTTGCAAGTTCAGGTGCGGACGTACGAACATTGTAAAAGGGTATATAAGTTGTTGGCAAATTGTGATTAACAACTGAAAACTAGTTTTGCTAGTTCATTAAAAATAAATTATATATAACTGTTAGTACTCAGTTATTATTTACTGCGTCTGACTCCAAATAAAAATTGAATATTCGGAAAGTATCTATTTACATCAAAGCGTCAATATAAAGTGATCATTTTTGATATTAGTTCAATTCAAAATTCTTCTATAGTTCATTTATAACAGTCCTTATCTGCCTACTTCTCCATAACCAACGTATAGTTGACTGGAAAATCCAAAAATAGAATGAAATTTATTTTAATTCAGTGGTTATTTCCATTATTTAACGACATAATTTCAAAAGAGATAATACAACAATATAATAAAACGTTGAAAATGCACCACGTTAGTATTTGTTAATTGCTAAACATGTGTCGCTGTTTAATATGGATATTCGAACACGTGTATGAGCCAAAAAAATTTGAAACTTTCTAGCACAAAGTTAGTTTTTGGAATTTTATCTGTCTGAAAAAAATAAGTTTTACTTCAACATGTACTTACGGATGAATATCTCTACCAGCAGAACTTGTTAATGAAATACATTTTTTAATTTACTTTTGCTTTAGAGTTATTTTTATAAAAAATGTTTTCAGTTACTCTGCGATGCCATCTGTAGTTTGGGGGAAAAGTAAGATATTTTTACTCAAATCTCGGTCAGTTTTTTCCAACCTAAATGAAAACGTGTTATTACAGGTTTATTTTTAAACATGTAACCTTCCACGAATAAAATTATTAAATTATAGATTTCTGAAATCATTAGATTTTAATTTACATTTCGAAACGCCCCGCCATCTTCTGATTGGTAGCTGTATTCGTTGATTTCAGTAGATTTTACTGTTTGAGGCTGGTGGTTAGAGATAAATATAAGTTGAAGCATTGTAGACAATGATTTGAGCAAGGCTTTATAAAATATTCAGTAACATTATCTGTCTATTGACAGAACCATCGTTTGAGATATTCAACGGCAAAACAAAGAGTTGTTTACTCTCAAAGTTTGATAGTTTTCTACCATATATACGGCCTGTCATCTTATGATCAATAGCCCCAGTATGCATTTGTTTTTCAATACCTGCGTGAGTTTTCCAGGTTTTGGTGATTCGATAGTAGATGGCTTCAAATGAGTGATCGTGGAGTAAACATCTAGCTTTTATACTTCAAACGTTAAATTCGATGAAAATGCAATTTAAACATATTTAGTCACAATTATATCTGTTTCATTTAAATCTGAAAATTAATTTTTCCTGATAAAAAAAAATATCATCTATGGTAATAATTGAACAATTTTCACAAATAGTTTTTATATGTAGATGCGTTTCGCTAACACCGTAGCTTCTTCGATATAAATTAATATTACACCCCCCCCATGCCCCCTCTCGCGTTGAGTTCCCTCACAAATTTTGTGAGGAAAACTTAATATCCCATTCCTTCCACCCCCGTTCTTACGTGAGCGGTCTTTAATCCTTGCCGATAGGCACTTCAGGAAGATTGACATCTGACCTCCTCCTTCGGTCGAAAATCAGCCTTTAGGTGCTTTTAATTTCTGATCTAATGTTTCGTTTTATCTTGGCTTTCCTAACTGAAGTTTTGCATGGGGTCCCCAAAAACTAACCGGAGACTATTGTTTGAAAAGAGATCGCGGTCGAGTGTTTCTCGTTGAACCTGAAAAGGAAGTGTTTGTTTTATGTTAAAAAAAAATTATACTTATCGGAGCCGCCTGATAGCG
>WOGL01000622.1:0-13864 GCA_015342145.1 Leptinotarsa rubiginosa
TTGGGCGGAAAAGGCGGCATGCTCCGGATGTGTTTTACACCACAGAGCATGCATTCTCGCCGTGTATCTCTTCGTGCGGGCTCATTACTCTCGTTGTCATTGCCAGGGTTCTCATATGTAGTCAAATCATTGTTATGGGCCCCACCACCTTGCCTCTGACCCCTCCGAGTGGGTCGATTGTTGGGGCCCCTTCCTCGACTACCAAGAACCGAGTTTTGGGACTACCTGGTGGTTAGCCCTGTAGACCCACGGCCGGCACCGGAAGAAGAATAGTGTTCTCCCTCCCGAGTGCGCCTCGGCTGCCAGTACGGTTTTGCACCAGTTGCCATTGCACCGGTTTTGTACCAGTTACTATTTTGTGCAAGTGGTGCCAAACAGCACCACCTACAAAAAAAAATGGATTCAGGTTCCACTTTAAAGTTGACTCTGTGTCTGGGATTGCTTATACTCTAGAAGTAAATGTCACTTCTTAGAGTAGAAAATGTTTCATAAGTCCGGGAATTTTATTTGAGCACCTTGTTAGCGTTTTGCATTTATGGTGAGCATTCATTACTTTCTACTAATAAGAAACAAAGTATACCTAGAATTATCAATTTGTTGTTATTCATTATAGAAAAAGAGTCGGGAAGAGAGCAGTGGAGCTGGTAGCGGTGTTGAAATATTGATCAACGAACCTTACACCGATGGGCCTGGCGGACAAGGACAATATACCAGGAAAATATATCATGTAGGCAGCCATTTACCAGGTTGGTACAATAATTATCTTGGACAAGGATTATATTCAATAATAAACAAACTTTTTTGAGGTTAAGTTTCATATCTCGTATCTTTCACACTTGTTTTGTTACCTTTTAGTGTGCACAGATTAGATTACGTGTATGTAACTTATTACAACATCGCTTTAAGATATCCTGGAATAATTTAAATAAATAAATCGGTGTGTAAATGTGTGCTAAGTACGAACTTTTATGAATTTCATTTCAATAGCATAACCTTCTAATATACTACAAGTATCTTTCAAAGACTTTGGATTAATTCTTATTATTTGTTTTCGAAAAATTACATTTGTATTGACATGAAAGTTTTAACATTTCTAAATTCTGCCGAACAAAAGTATTTGTTTGATGCCAGAAACTCTCCCAGCAAGTCGATTCTAAGCACATTACCGCTGTTTGCCTTTGTAAATCCTTGTTCCATGGCTCACGTTATTTCAATAAAACAGTCAGTGTAAACAATATTAAGTCGTTAAAAAAATCAGAAAAAAACTAGCTTCAAGTATTACTGTTGTTTTATACAAGATGTCATATTCGTTTGTTTACTCTAACGTGACGTAATTCGCTCTGATTGGCGTTCAAGATATCATGGCATCGAATACAATAAATGCATGTTTTGTAATCCATTAATAAGGTTTCATTGAAAAAATACATCATTTTATTGATTTTCACCTACTGTCATCATGCCTATTTTTGCTAGTTATGGTTTTTAGTTACAACTTTGATAATATAATTATTTTCCATCACTTTGGATTACACTTCTAAAATACATCATTATATTGATTTTCACTTACTGTCATCATGCCTATTTTAGTTAGTTATAGTTTTTAGTCACACCTTTGATAATATTATTTTCCATCACTTTGGGTTACACTTCTAATACTATCTTAATTTTTGAAGGATGGATAAAAGGCATTTTGCCAAAGACGGCCCTGATGGTGGAAGAGGAAGCCTGGAATGCGTACCCGTACACGAAGACCAGATACACTTGTCCATTCGTAGAGAAATTTTCACTGGAAATAGAGACTTATTACTACCCCGACAATGGCCACCAGGAAAATGTTTTTCACTTGACCGGCGGTGATCTGAGAAACAGAATTGTAGGCAAGTAGGATAAATTAGATATTCGTAGCTACCTTTGTGACTGCTGCAACTCGCATCATGAGTTTGATTTAATCAAGCCTGGTGAAGTTAGATATAGAAAACCATGAATTGCAATTTTAATAATTTCTAAAGTTTTTTTTTTTCATCCGAAGTAATACCTATATATGTTTTTCCAAAGATGTGATAGATGTGGTGAAAGACCAACTGTACGGAGCAGATTACGTAAAAGAAGAGGATCCTATGTATTATGTCTCCGAGAAATCAGGCAGAGGTCCTTTGAGCACCAATTGGCTGGAGGAATATTGGGATGAAGTATGCGGCAAACAACAGCCTCTGCCCAACGGAAAATCGTTGATGTGCGCTTATAAGCTCTGCAGGGTGGAGTTTCGATATTGGGGGATGCAGACCAAAATTGAACGATTCATCCACGACACAGGTAAGGCAAGGATTAGCCTCAACGGGCGAATCCAAACGTTGAGTTTGTAACCCAGCCAAGTATCACGTATAGTACTATCTACAATCATTCGAATTTGATAATTTAGATTAGGAAAAATAAGGGTTTCATAATAGAATCTTGCGATTATCACCTTATAATTGTATGTACATTCAGTTCCCTAGTTTTCGTAAGAGTTATGGGGTATCACGTTTTCACTTTCATGGAAAAGCAAAAAAATCCGGCTCGAAGGGCCATGTTTAATTTTCGATGAAATAATGGCCTGTAAATATGGCTGTTGGTAACATGAAAATACTCTTTTAGTCGTTTTGTAATGAGGAAAGAGAGATTAAGTGAGGCTAAACGAGACCTTCTTTTGGATTGGAGATCCAGGAGAAGGCACTATTCACTATTTTCGAGCTATTTCTTTTTCGGTCGTGAATCGACTCTCAGAGTTTGCATTTTACTACTTAGCCGGGATGCATGGACCTCTCGATTCGGAGAATGGAATTCACAATCGTATCCGCGCAATAAAAAGAAATTATACTGATTTTTACTGAGCTTTTGAGGGTTTTCCTCATTTTCTACGATCATTGTTATTTAAGTAAATTTTGGAATAGTAATATTGCAAGGTATGGCTGTACCTCACAGTTTTTCCTTCCAGTTGTTCATCGGTATGAGAAACGCTCGTTGATAATTAATTGATATTATTTTCTAATGGCACAGCTCTCAGAAAGACGATGGTTAGAGCTCATAGGCAAGCTTGGGCATGGCAGGACGAATGGCATGGTCTAACGATGGAAGACATCAGAGAGATCGAAAGGCAGACGCAGTTGGCGCTGAAGAGAAAAATGGGACATGTAGAGGATGAAATAGGTAGTATATCTTAGTTGTTAACAATTTCAAAATTCGAAAGTATATCAAAAAGCGATCAAGCTAGATGAGAGGTAAATTTGAGAATATTTCATTATTATTGTGACACATTTTGATCTGACACTTTGTTGGCAGACGAAGATGACAACTTGAACAACAGCACTTCTAAAGAAGATCCTTGCAAAACTTTGGCTGCTACTCTAGGAAGCATAGAAGTAGCTGAAGATAGTCCGTTGATGAGTAAAAACGTTAACATTCCCACAATACATACTGCTGCTAGTTCGGATGCCGATCTGTCTCCTGAAGATGAGGTTATACCCGTTAAGTAAGTGTGTGTGTCTAACAGATTTAATTTTGGGATTTATCATTTAGATTTATTTTATTGAAAATAGAAATTGAGATTAAAATTTGGACTTTATTTGTTCAAATTGGGTTCTATTCTACCATTCAGAAATATGAGAAAATAAGTAAATTAAGATCATGGCAAAATTTGTTATAGAAAAGTATAGGTCATAAGAGAACCAAAAATTCCAAACTACATTAATTCACAAGGGATGCTCTAACTGTTCTCCATTAACTGCTATACATTTGTATAAGTTAGTCCTGAATGTTGTCTGACATTTTTGAAGCCTTTCTTGAGTTGTTTGAGCATTCATTTGAAGCATTTCTGGAGTTGTTTGATTTCTAGATTTGTGCTATATTTCGGGTGAGTTGGTGGTGGTTTCTAAACCTGACGTTTTATGCACTACTGCGGTAGATATTATCAAAGGCGATGAGACAATGAACAAAGTGCTTGGGTTTTCCTCACTCTCACAGCAGATCTAATATATAAAAATGGATGTTTGTTGGTTGGTTGGTTGGTTGGTTGGTAAGTGATAAACTTCTACATCGCTCAACCGATCGTGATGAAACTTGACATGTATAAGTAATTTTTCATAGAGAAGGTTTTTAGGCTATCAATGTTTCTGTAATTCGCCACTAGGTGGCGCTGTAGAATAATTTTTTTAAAGCACGCTAAGTTCGTTGATTCTGATTCTGTCAAAACATTGGTACAGCAGTGATACAGCACCATAGTACTAATTAGTACTACAACTACCAAATTCTACGCGGGCGAAGCCGCGGGCAACAACTAGTACTATATAAATGGAATTTATCCCCAGATTTATTCCACTGATGGTGACCGTAGCTTCGTTTCTATTGGTTGAAATGAATGGCCTTATTTGTGTGCAATTGAGGGCAGGTAGCCAGATTTCATTTATGTTGATTTCTTCCTCCTTTCTATTGAAATTTTCTCTGAGTATATACATTTCTGGAGTTACTTTGTGACATTGATTTCCACAAATTACCTTGTTAATTATGTACTTTCCCCATTCAAATTCTAAGAGTAATGGTCACGTAGGGGATACAAACATGTCCACCTTGAATTAAAAATCGACTTTTTTTCTGAAATTTTTTCTCAACAAATGTGCAACAATGTTTTTCTTTTTTGGTGCATCACACTGTATAACATATTGCCATCAGCCCTGAAAAACAATGAAAAGTTGTTGAAATTTAAGAATGACTTGAGGATGCTTCAGTTGTTTGAGATTGGCCGATACTCGATGTATGAACAGTGAAAGTCTCACAATAATGTTTTACTTGAATATTTTGCAAAATAAACTATCGATCATTGCAGAAGAGACCACGACAAATGGCAACCATCGAGAACCCTTCACTCACCGAGTTCCTCATCGATAAAAAGTTTCGATCTGCAAGTGGCCAATTGGCGAATCGAGAGTTTAGGAAGAGACTCAGAATCTGCATCAGACGAGGAGTTTTTCGACTGCGAAGGTAAACGATTAGCTGTTTCACATATCTTCTGAATTATTAATCCTCTTTTCGTAGATATGGTAGATTCTTCCTTGGCCAAATGGAGTTCGATGGATCTTCTCAACGAGGAGGACGGCGACACAAACTCGCCTTCCGTAGTCGATACAAACGGTGAGTAATCTAGAGGGTGCCCGTTAATTTAACCTCCTTGGAAATGGTTGAAAATTTTAAATGTCTCACGATTTTTTCACAGATGACAGTATTTTCTCGGCTTCATTTTTGCAACGAGTGGCGAGCGAGAGAGGCGCTAGACGACACATGCAGAGAGGCAAAATGAACTCTCTTGACGCTTCTTGTCCAGAGTCTCCGATTGCTTCGCCAGGACATCTCCCATGCAACACTACGGTGTTGATATTGATCTTTCACGCTGGTAGCGTTCTGGGTAAGTCATATCTTCATATTTATATTATGTTTCAATCATATATTATATTTGAAGCAGATACAAAATGATATCAAAAGAAAATTCGGGTACGTGTCGTATAATTCGCTTTGATGAATTTATTCGGGATGATTCTAGAGAAAATTTTAATGTGCCAAAAGTAAATTGTAGGTAATTTCCCCATCAGAACTCGATGCAGACTTGGCTCACACAGGAACAGGCCTAGGATTATTATTGGGGAGGATAGGGTTTGATCTTGGCGCCCCCAAGTGTGTCCAATATACCAAAATGCCTAATGCTATGTAAGGTTTAGAAAAAAAAATCACGGTGTTAAATTAATTAAATTCGTTAAATTAAATAATAATTTTTATCATAACACATATTACAGTAGTTTCAAAAAGTACCAGGATAAATCATCATTCATTTATTTATGTGATGTAAAGAGGCGATTAAAACACTTTAGTTGGTTGTTGTAAATAGAAAAAGACTTTTTGTTTGATTCATGAACATAAAATGCTCCTGCTTGTTTTTCATATTGAAATTTCATTTTTGTTACAGATGCCAACGTAGACATGGCCGCAAAAAAATCGGACGTGAGCACTTTCCGGGGTGCTTTTGAATCCGTCATGCGTCAGCACTACCCCTCGTTGATAGGTCACATTGCAATAAGGTTGGTGTCTTGTCCTTCCATATGTACGGAAGGATTGGGTATATTGTCCAGGTACGATACAATATGCAAAACAATTCAAGTTTTTGTTTGTATTCAAAATAAAAATTATGTTGCAGTCTCAGTCCGTACAGTTTCGATGTCTCTCCCTCGTGTACAGACGTCCCGCAAATAACGCACGACTCCATCCCGATCGGTGCTATTCCTATATTGGCTTCGTCATCTACGGATTACGTTGATGCTGTGTCGCGGACAATCAACGCAGCCAATGCTGCCTACCAAGGTAAGCTAATTGGACTAGTCATTTATTTATTAGTTTAAAATCGGAAATCGTTCATGTCATCTAAAGATCCTGTTGAGTATAGAACATGCCAATCTGAAAAGTTAGTAGGCTATAACACAGTTTTAAATCCATATGATTTTCAGTTAACCCCAACCTTCAAAAGACGTGCACAAATTTCACAGCTGTCGGACTATTGGTTTGTGGGATAGAACGTTTTGAGTGAGGCAACTTTTTTTAGTTTGGAGAAAATGGATAAAAAAAAAATACTGTTGAAGCCAAGGCTTAGCTTGATAAAACATCATTCGGAATTTGCACAAAGAAAATCAACCGTTGAGAAGTGGTTTGCTAAATTTAAACAAGGTGAAATGAGGACCGAGAACGATGCACGCAATGGATGCTCCAAAGAGGCTGTTACCGAAGAAAACTTCAAAAAAGTCCACAAAATAATTTTNGTGCTGATAAAGCATTGCTTTTTGGCGAAAAAAACTTGATGAATATTATTTGAACCTTCCATCAGAAAAACCGTTTAGAAATAGTTTGCCGAATTTAAGCGAGATGAAATGTGCACCGAGAACGATACAACCAGTGGATGCCCCAAACAGTCTGTTGCAGACGAAAACACAAAATAATTTTGATGACCTCAGTAAAGTTCATCGATAGAGCTGAGGCTCTGAAAATATCAAAGGAACGTGTTGGACATATCGTCTATGAATATTTGGGTACGAGAAAGCTCTGTTCGAAGTGGGTTCTGAGCAGTGTTTGAAGCTGTTCCGTTATAAAAACCCGAATTTATGCGTCAATTAGTGACAATGGATGAAACATAGCTCCATCATTTCACAGCAAAATCAAAACAAAATCTCGGAAAAACAGCCCCGTTTGAAGAAAAAGAAAGTGCTGTTTCATCAACATAATGCACACTGTCACAAATCAAGGAAATGAAATGACAAAATTGCTTGAATTGGGCTTCGAATTGCTTCCGCATCCATCGCATTCTCCAGATCTTGACCCTATCGACTCTTTTCTGTTCTCAGACCTCAAGAGAATGCTCAAAGGAAAGAAATTTAGCGCTGATGAAGAAGTAATCTTCGAAACTAAGGCCTATTTTGAGGCTAAAGACAAACGAACTGTAAAAATGGTATCGAAAATTTGTATGACCGCTTTAATCGAAATATCGCCCTCGAGAACTATATTGAATAATAAAATCACATTTTATTAAAAAAAAAAATCTCTATTAGCCGACGAAATTTCCAGCCCAACTGTTAATGTATTTGACAGCCTATTATATGATTTTGTACCTGATGAATTCAGCTCCTGTAACTCCAGATCCAGATTGTCTATTCTATTCCAATTTTTTTCAGCTATAGCTTCCGAACATGTCACAAAATACAATTATAATAGGTAACATACATGTTTATAGTAGGGAAGAAAACAATAATTCAAAACTATAACATAACTAAATAAGAACAGAGCACCAAATAAAAAAAAGATAATATATACTTTGAGAGTCTCAAAATTATTATAAACATACGAGGTCTGTTCAAAAAAAGGCAAAAAATAAGGTGAATTTTAATTTTTCTCAAAAACTGTTTATTCATTCATCAATTTCTATTTCGTTTTCTTCAAATTAGCCCCCCTCAGATATAATACACTCGTGCCAGCATTTTTTCCAATCGTTGAAGTAGTTCTCATATGTACTTTTCGTTACGTCCTTGATCTCTCTCGGCGATTTGGTTTTACCTCCTCAATTGTCACAAAATACCGTCCTTTCATGTGTTTCTTCAATCTTGGCAACAGGAAAAAGTCGCACGGGGCGAAATCTGGTGAATACGGTGGCTGAAGCATGATTACGGTGTTATTTTGGTAAAAAAACATGATTCTACATAAACATTTCTTTCACTTTCTCACCATTTTCATCAGTAGTTGATGTGCTGGGTCGTCCAGGGGAGCGCCGTCATTCACATCTCGACCTTCTGTGAAAAGCTTGTACCACTTATAAACATTTTTATGACTCAGAGTACAATCACCGTATGCTTCTGACAACATTTCAAGTGTGTAAAAAAATGCTAATTGAATGAACGAAATTTGAACACTCACCTTATTTTTTCAACAGACCTCGTACAGTCCTTTATTTTTTAGAAGAGCCTCTTTGACAAGTTTCCTGAATGTTTTATGATGAGGTAATATTTCTAAGTTCCCAACTTCTTTATTGCTACCTCCTTTTCAGAATTCATCAAGTCTGAAGAGGGCCTGGGCTTTTCCGGCCAAGTTTGTTTCATGGCCGATTCCATAGGTTCGATATTGGCATATGATTCTTTGTGTAGGACGGTGAAATACTCTTCCAGACATGGTAGCGAGAACAGTATTCTGGACAGCGATCTACAGAAAGGTTCGTGATACTTTCAAGGTTGGAAGACAGCTTCGAGTTTTGTTATTTTGTTCCAGATGACATACAGATAAACGAAAGTGGTTATTTAGCTGCTCCCTCTCCGAGACGCAGGTCGTCTTCTACAAGCGATCAGGCTGGTCAGATAAAGTTGGAGTTTGACGTTACGGACTTCTTCATGTTCGGGAGCCCTCTGGCCCTGGTGCTGGCTTATAGAAAAATATCCTCTAACGATGATAAATGTAGTAAGTATTCCTCATGTTAAATCAAACTGATGAGACTTTCAGTTGTGAGTGTACATCAAAGTCGATTTGTAGTGGAATTGATTGCAAGTGGCATCCTTATCTTACTGTATTGCCCTTGTATTACTCCCTGTATATAAATCTTGAATATGATTCCAAATGAAACGAAATTTTGTTTCAGATAGTATTACCCGTCCAGCATGTCTTCAGGTGTATAACATGTTTCACCCGACTGATCCAGTGGCTGCCAGGCTGGAACCTCTTCTGTCAGCGAGATTCTCAATTCTTCCCCCAGTTAATATACCGAGATACGCCAAATATCCGTTGGGCAACGGACAACCGTACCATTTACGTAAGATTTTTTTAATTACCAAAAATATACTTTTCCCCTTCCAGCATGTAAACTCTTCTGGCCTCTTTAGCTGTTCCATTGTTTGGTTTACTTGATTTTTACTATGAAGTACTAACAGATTGCGTTCTCACTCTTTTAGTTGAAATTCTCCAAACTAATCCTCAAATGTTTAGTGATTCCTTGCAACCTAGACGTTTATCAGAGGTGTCTATTCAGAGCACGATATCGGGACTGATAGATAATATACCCCTTCAAGCTATAAGTGCTTGTAAGTATTATTTTCATTTGTCTGTATATATATGTCGCATGGGTATTGTATCGCTAACATTTTTTGACGACTAAGGTTCTGTGGACATATACCATTTTGAACTATAACCACACAGTAAAGAACAACTTTTATAGAGGACTCCTGAAAAATATAATTCAAAAGTACCCAGTAAAAATTATTCTGACAAATGATAATTGACATTATTGGAGTATGTTGTTTTCAAAATTTTAATTTTTTTTTATATCCTTTCTATCTATCTATCTATCCTTTGAAAATTCTGAAGAAAGGACGGAAAAGTTGACAAATATCAATCATAATGTGTTGACCTTTCACAAATATTTTTTTCACATTATAATCTTGAAATGAATCCATCTGAAACAACTACCTCCTGTTGATATTGCGTTAGAGAGAAATAACTATTTCTTTCTCAGTTTGTATTTGAAACAGACTGTAAACTCAGTGTTACTATCTTCATTCGGGTTTGAAGGACGTCGTAGGTTAGAACTGCATCCTAACGGTTCGCCAGCACGAGTGGCTGGCTTCTTCAGAGGTTTATTCATTTTGATGATTCACCGATGACTGGTGATTTCTAGTTCGTAGGTTGTATTTATTTTGATTCAGGTAGTCCGCCTCTCTGGTTGATGTGTTGCCATTGGCTGAAGTAGTATTACCTGTTAATGACGTATCTATTCCCGCCGTACCTGTTAGCGGGTTGTTATTGGTAGGGTATCAATATGACTTATTCATTTGTGACCTATCGTTTTGTAACATTGAATTGTGCTGTTGCCACTTTAGCATCTTTGAGTATGGAATTCCAAATCCGGTTGAGCTTTACCGCCTACTTTTTCTGTTGTAGTTCTCTGTATGTTTACTGGAACAAAACTGGGAAAATGCGCCATAGGGATCAATAATCTCATATTAGCTCAAATAAAATATTGAAAAAATCAGCAGAGCAGATATTGTATGTCTGAAGAATATCGGCAATTTTGTTGTATATGAACTTTGTTTTACTTATTGCGTCATAAGGGATAATAACCTCAAAGGTGGTTAAATAACACAGAAAGAAACAGCAAAGTGGGTATTGTATGTCTGATAAACAGGGGCTATTTTGTTGTAATATAAACTCTGTTTACTATTGCGTCATGAGGGATATTAACCTCAAAAAGAGGTTAAATAACATACTGAAAAAAACAGTTAAGTAACGTACCGAAAAAATATAAAAGCAGATATTGTTTGTTTGATAGGGGCTATTTTATTGTATATGAACTTGTTTATACTTATTGTATCATAATGGGCAATAACTACAATACTAGGGTAAATAACATACGGAAAAAAACAGCAAAGCAGAGGGAGAATAATCTCAAAAAGAGGTTCAATAACATACCGAAAAAAACAGTTAAATAACAGGTCGAAAAAACAGCAAAGCAGGTATTGTATATCTGATGGATAGGGGCTATTTTGTTGTATATGAACTTAGTTACACTTATTGCACTATAAGGGACAATAACTTCAAAACTAGCCCTAATAACACACCGAAAAAAACAGCAAAGCAGGTATTGTATGTCTGATAGATAGGGGCTATTTCGTTGTATATTAACTTGGTTTTATGTATTGCGTCATGAAAGATAATAATCCCAAAAAGAGAGATAGAAATACGTTTATTGTCCTAAGAAAGAGTTCTTGTTGACAAACTATTATGAAGTATGTCAAAGTAGTATAAAAGTAATTCCTAAAAGCCCATTTATATAAAATAGGGTGTCAAACACATTTTTACGAAACAAAATAAATGCTATACAATTTAAAATTCAAAAAATTTCCTTAAAAAAATATGCTATATTATAGTGACATACAGTAGTAAACTATAATTCATAAAAAGCGTTGTCATTGTAAAATTCATCATGTTGAATAACATACCGGAAAAAAAACAGTTAAATAACATACCGAAAAAAATATCAAAGCATATATTGTTTGTGTGATAGGGGCTATTTTATTGTATATGAACTTGGTTATACTTATTGTACCATTACGGACAATAACTATAATACTAGGGTAAATAACATTCCGAAAAAAACAGCAAAGCAGAGGGAGAATAATCTTAAAAAGAGTTTGAATAACATACCGAAAAAAAACAGTTGAATAACAGATCGAAAAAACATCAAAGCAGATATAATTGTATATCTGGTGGATAGGGGCTATTTTGTTGTAAATGAACTTGATTATACTTAATGCACCATAAGGGACAATAACCTCAAAACTAGCCTTAATAACATACCGAAAAAACAGCAAAGTAGATATTGTACATCTGATAGATAGGGGCTATTTCGTTGTATATTAACTTGGTTTTATGTATTGCGCCATGAAAGACAATAACCTCACAAAGAGGTTAATAACATACCGAAAAAACAGCAAAGCAGATATTGTATGTCTGATAATGGCCAGTTTGTTGTATATAATAAACTTGCTTATGCTTATTGCACCATAAGGGGCAATAACCTCAAAACAAGGTTAAAAAACAGCAAAGCAGATACTATATGTCTGATTGATAGTGGCTAGTTTCCTGTATATAAACTTGGTTATGCTTATCTTGCACCATAAGGGATAATAATCTCAAAACTAGGTTAATTGACATATTGACGAAACAGAAAAGCAGGAAAAAACTAACAGTTGACAGTTAAAATATGAAATTCCAGTACAACAAAAATGGTGGGGAGGCAAACGAATGGATTATGCTCTCTATTGCCCCGAAGGCTTGTCCAACTTCCCTACAAATGCTCTGCCTCATTTATTCCACGCCAGCTATTGGGAGAGCAGCGATGTGATAGCCTTTGTTTTGAGACAACTAGGCGGTATCGAAGTTACATCCTTGCCCGGAGATAATGATCGTGAGCAGATTTTCAAACCCGGTCAACCCAGAGAAAAATGGATCAGAAAAAGAACATCCGTCAAGCTGAAAGTAATAAACAAAAACTGTTTGTAATGATAGAATATTGACGGTGTGATTTTTTTAGAATGTAACAGCAAACCATAGAGCGAATGACGTCATCGTTAGAGAAGGCGCTCCTCAAACGCTGATGGCCCGGTTCATGTACGGTCCTTTAGATATGATCACGTTAACAGGTGAAAAGGTCGACATTCACGTCATGAAAGATGCTCCTCTGGGAGAATGGACGCACCTAGCTACGGAAGTCACGGATAAAACGGGACGAATCACTTACACCATTCCAAATGACAAATCCCTTGGATACGGGTTGTATCCTATAAAAGTGAGAGAAAGATGACATCGTATTTATCGTAAATGCTGAAACTTTTTTTATTGCAGATGGTGGTGAGGGGGGATCATACTTCAGTGGATTTTTTTCTTGTTGTCGTTCCTCCTAAGACTGAGTGCATCGTTTTCAGCATCGACGGATCGTTTACGGCTAGTATGTCGGTGACTGGTCGAGATCCCAAGGTCAGAGCTGGCGCTGTTGATGTCGTGAGGTAGGTATTTTCTACTTACATTGGTGACTATTAATATGTTCTGAAATAGTACATTAAAGAAAACCTTTGAAGGGTCCTTTGGAAAAAAATGAATATCTTTGTGAAACAAGTACAAACTTGAAAACTTTCATTCCTTGTAGTTCCAACCTATCGCATTTGAATTTAAAAAAAATTAAGCCTACTTAACCTACTGCGCCATAGACATATAATTGTTTTCCGGTTCCAGGCATTGGCAAGAGCTAGGTTATCTGATAATTTACATCACCGGAAGGCCTGACATGCAACATCGAAGGGTCGTTTCATGGCTATCTCAGCATAACTTTCCCCATGGCTTGATTTCTTTCGCAGACGGCCTTTCTACGGATCCTCTCGGCCACAAGGCTGCTTATTTGAACAACTTGATCGATGTAAGTATTCTCTGTCAAATTCGACAGATGCAAAAGGCATTTGACACAGTTCATTACAATATTTTAGTGGAAAAATTAAATAATATTGGTATCTTTTTTTTTAAATACTTCATTGTCCGAAGATTTGCATCTTATTGACAAAGTCCAAGAAATACAATGTTAATATAGAAAAAGTACTAAAAAAGTTCCAAAAATGTATAAATGTAAATATAAAAAAGTTCTAAAAATGTATAGATAAAATACCACCATGTATAAAGTGATAGTATAAAGAATAAATTGCTAATATATTGTTAAAAGGATTCACTCTTCCAAACTATAATAGGGTCTATCAACAAGTAGGTTCTTCACCGC
>WOGL01000623.1:0-14064 GCA_015342145.1 Leptinotarsa rubiginosa
AGTTATCAAGGAATTGTGGTCAGAAGATTCATCTGATAGAGTAATAAACACTGCTTACTTGAAAAGTCAGATTCAAAAATTTGCCCTTCGATTCATGGGATCTGTCCATCAAGACGCCCAGGAATTCCTTCGATATTTTTTAGAAGGTTTACTTGAGGACCTCAATAGAATTACTGAGAAACCTAAACCGATTTTAACGGAGATTGACGAAAATTTTACAGCGAAAAAGCCCAAGAGTCCTGGCTGAGATATTTAAACATGAACAACTTTAAAATTGTAGACAATTTCGTTGGTCAATTAAAATCCACTATGAAGTGCACACACTGTGAACACTCTTCAGTAACCTTCGATCCTTTTGTCTCTCGCCATACCACAAAGAACTGACCAATTGAGTTTGTCACAATGCTTGGATTCCTTCACGAGAGAGGAAACTCTGGATGGAGATAAAAAACCAACTTGTTCGAGTTGCAAGGAAAGAATAAAATGCACAAAGTCCCTATCAATCCATAAATTTCCCCGTATTTAGTAATTCATTTAAAAATATTCTCTCCAACGGAAAGATTCAGAGACAAATTGAATGCTGTCATCGACTTTTCTTTAGAAGGATTAGATATGAGCAATTATGCAGCAGACAATGTGGCCCCTTATCGTTATAATCTATATGCACTTTCGAATCGCAGTGGGACTACTTACAACGGGCATTACACAGCATATTGCAGACACCCACATAGTGGCACGTGGCATGAATACAACGATTCACATGTGTCCCCAATTTCACCTAATTCGCTTGTGAGTGAGGAGGCATATGTCTTCTTTTATGAACAGGAGAGAACGAAGCAGCACTTTTGAGGTGTTTTTTTTATCTCTTTTCTTTTAAATTCTGTTAATTGATTTGTATGTTCTAAAATATGAGTTTACGCTTGGAAAAAAATATCATTATATGAACATTTCATGTAGTAGCATGTACTGAAAGGTACGTGTTTTTGATATTTCTTCGTTTTTCTGTCGGAATTAACATTAGAATCCGAGAAATTTTTCGAGTGATATTCAAAATCAGAGTAAATTATGAATGGCGTAGATTGTTTGTATACAAAATTTCTGAAAGCTACATGATTGTATTTAAGAACCGACATTTTATAATTATTCAAATATGAACATAATTCCTCTTGTTCTAATTCCTCATGTTCAGTTAATTTACTTTCACTAGAGAAATAATTTATGCGGCGATCACAAATTAATATTTTATGTTTGTTAGGTGACATCTGTGAACCAAGTAATTTTTCTAAATCTTTAATCCAGCAATAATGAAATTAGATTTTACACTGATCATCATCATAATCATCATCTTTTGGTGGAGTATCGTAATCATTCAACTCCGGAAAATATTTGTTTTGAATAAGAAGCAAATTTACGTGTACTGCAAGCTTATTTTTCCTAGTCTAGCAGATACTACGTTATAAAATGGTTTTTTCTTATTTTCAATCAATTCCAATGCAAAAACATTAACCGATGTATTATTTAATTTTTCTCTAATTTTGAAATATTGTTCAGTGGCATAGGTTCTTTCGAGTTCTCTGTGGACAACACAGCAGAATAATGTGGATAATTCGTTACTCGTTGTGGATTTTTACTAACAGGATATAATGCACTGAGTATCGCCCAATAAAAACATGCCTGATCTGAATTTTTTACATTAATACAAGCCTTTTTGTTTGAATTTTTTTTTGGTAGTTCAATGAAGGATGAACCTTTGCCTATTTCTAATTTATTGATATTAACTTCTAATGAAATCACTTTGGAACACGCAGCTCCTGACCTCGTTTGGCAAACTCAGATATTTTCGTGAAAATCTCATCTTTGATATATCCCGCAAACCTAACATATAAATCAGTCGATAAATCTATAATAGCATCTTTAGTATTAAAATATTTGAAATCATAAGTTTCACGAGCGTCGTCGTCTCCCTCCATTATTTTTTAACAAACTCTCCACAAAATGTAGTATTGACTTTAATCAATGTAAAAATTTTCAAAATATTTTTAATTGTTCGTTCAAAACCCTTGAAAGCATCATCTAAAAATTGTCCCAAATCCTTATGATATAAATTATTATCCCTGTTCTAATCCGGCTCTTGAAACCTGGCGTAACATTTTTCCATTTGACTCTACTTGGTGAATTGAATCCTAACCCAACCTGTTTTTTAAAATTTGAAATTATTTTTCAGAAATATTTAAAATGCCCCACATTAGTTTGTAACTTTTTTATTAAGCCGATAGGTAACGGATTTGCTTTGATAATTTTATTACATTTTCCAATTTGGATATTTAAACGTTTATCTTGTGAAAGAAAGTTTTTGGCTTTCTACTACTCCATCTTGATACAAAAGAAAAAGCGGGAATCTTCCAAAGAAAGGAAGGAAGCAATTAATTTTAAAAATAGTAACTCTATACACTCTATACTACTAACATATTCAAATTATCACTACGCTTATTTCTTTTTATAACACTAACATAGATATTAGGCTTTTTATATTTCAAAGAAATGGATCGATATATCCGAGAATTCCAAATAAACCCAATCGAGACATACTCTCTGAATTATGATTATGAATGTAAAGACATATTAGAAGTTAACAGACAAAACATGAGCTTCAAAATCATAGAACAAAACATAAGAAGTATTCATAAAAATTTCGATGAGTTTACAATCTTCTTAAATAATTTAAATACAAAATTTGACTGTATAGTACTCACGGAAACTTGGTTAATACCAGATATAAATTCTTACAAATTACCAGGATATAGCGCTATTTACAATCAGGGGGACTTTAACCAAAACGATGGAGTAGTTATGTACATAAATAATGACCATAACTATGAATATAATATTATACAGATAGAAGACGTAAATGTTCTCGAAGCGAAAATAATTCTCGATAATCACAAAAGTGCACTAGTTACAGCTTGCTACAGGTCACCCTCAACAAATATTCCTCATTTTACAGAGATATTACAAAGATATTTCGAAAGTATTAAAATTAACAACTATTGTTATTATTTTTTCGTTGGTGATATTAACATCAATATATTAGAGCAAAATGAGAATAGTTTAGAATACTTAAACACACTGAGTGAATTTGGTTACATATCCACCATAAATAACCCTACAAGAATGACTTCCTGTCTGGATCACATTTTTATAAAATCAAAACTAAACATCTCAAACTTAGTTATACCGATTGTCGTGAAAAATAATATAACAGACCACTATTCAACTCTGTTACAAGTAGTCATAGAAACTAAAAACGATTCCAATAATAATAATAATAATAATAATAAACAAAGACAGAAAATAATTATAAACCATTCAAAACTACAACAAGTATTGCAGGAAGAAAAATGGGAATTTATATATTCAACAACTGATCCTAACGCTGCAATGAACAACTTCATAGATATTCTTATTAGATCGTTAGACGCATGCAAAAAAGTTATGAAAGTTATAAGAAAGGAGTCCAAATTTGCACCATGGCTCACAAACGGCTTATTAAAATCAATTAATAAAAAAAATTATATGTTTAAAAAATCTTTGGAAAGTCCTAATGATATCAGGTTGAAAAATGAATACAAAAGGTATAAAAATAAACTAAGCAATTTGATTGATTTGACTAAACATAAATATTATAAAAATCAAATTGAGACAAACGCGAATAATTCAAATAAAATGTGGGACGTTGTTAAAGAACTGACTGGTACCGAGAAAAAAAAGAACGACATTCTATCGATAAAGAACAATAATGGTGAGTTATTAACGAATAACAAGGAGATAGCAAATCATTTCAATGAAACATTTGCTGAAACGGGAAAAATTCTAGCTAGCCGAATAAAAGCGGTCCCTAATTATGCGCCAACAAGAACAATTTCAACCAACTCACTAGTCTTAATGCCTACGTATAAAGAGGAAATATACGCAATAATAAAAGAACTGAAATACAAGAAAGCTACGGGAAGCGATGACGTTTCAGCTGAAGTGATCAAGTCGATCACAGCTCAAATCACACAGCCGTTTACACATATTATAAATCATTGCCTTGAAAAGGGGGTGTGGCCTGAGGCATTCAAAAACACTATTGTGATTCCTATTTTTAAAAAAGGCGATAAAAATTTGGTTAATAACTACAGACCAATTTCCCTTATCACGCATTTATCAAAAATATTTGAAAAATTGCTTAAGAATAGGTTAACATCTTTCATAAAAAAATACAAACTCCTTTCTCCAAATCAATTTGGATTTAAAGAAAACACATCTACCGAAGATGCCATTCTAAGTCTGACTAATAAAATTTATAAAGCCTTAGATGAAGGAAAACCATGCATATGCTTGTTTATCGACTTAACCAAAGCATTCGATACAGTCAGTCATCCGCGACTTCTACAAACTTTGGAGGATCTAGGTATAAGAGGAAACTGTTTGAAAATATTCAAGAGCTATCTCAGCAAGAGAACACAGGTCGTTAGAGTGGCTAACGTGCTGAGCAATCAAAAAGAGATTGAATATGGTGTTCCTCAGGGCACAGTCCTGGGTCCTATTTTGTTTAATCTATACATCAATAGCATATTCTCACTTAAATGCGAAGGGGAATTTACAGGTTATGCGGACGACACAGCAATTTTCTACAGGGGCGAAACATGGGCAGAATTGAAACTCAAAGTACAGAAAGATTTCGCTTTCATAAAAAAACATTTCGACCACCTTCTACTAACCATGAATTTTGGGAAAACCCACTATCTACCTTTTAGTGCTACAAAGTCGGGCATGCCAACTTTTCAACAATTAGAAATAGAAACTAGTGACGGTATGCTGACTATTCAATCTGTTGATAAAATGAAATACTTGGGGTTGATTATTGACGGACATCTTAGATGGAACCTCCACATCAATTATGTGGTTAAAAAATTACAGTGCATCATATATAAATTTAAAATCCTCAAAAAATGCCTGCCATATACGCAATTGAAAATCCTGTATTATGGCCTTGTAGAGAGTCATGTGCGATATGGCATGTTAGTATGGGGTGGCGCACTTCGGATCCACATCAATCCGTTAGAGATCCTTCAAAAAAGAATATTGAAATTGATCACATCTAATAATGGCAGGTACTCATCCAATCAATTATTCAAAGATTGTCAAGTAATGGACATCCGCCAACTATTCTACTTTCGTGTGAATCTCAAGTATCATTTCAATGATAAATATCGAGTAGAACTGCCTGAGCATAATTATAATACCCGTAATAAAAATAGTCACCCTCTCCCGCTTGTAACGAAATCACTGTGCCAAAGAGCATATTCATACATTTCCATCAAATGTTATAACAGCCTACCTGAAACAATTATAAATATTCCTAGCAAATGGAAGTTTAAAAAGAAACTTAAAGAATTCATACTGGAAAACGATCGATGTAAAATCAATTCATTAATAGAAAAACATTGAAATAATAGAGAAACAATAGAAACAAATAATAGAGAAACATTGAAATCCAGCTACTAATAAACCACACTTAATTTGAAATCATGTCACGATTCATATTGTATGTCTCATGAAAGTACAAAAAAAAAAAAAAAAAAAAAAAAAAAAAAAAAAAAAAAAAAAAAAAAAAAAAAAAAAAAAAATAATATAAAAAAAAAAAAAAAAAAAAAAAAAAAAAAAAAAAAAAAAAAAAAAAAAACTGAAATGTNAAAAAAAAAAAAAAAAAAAAAAAAAAAAAAAAAAAAAAAAAAAAAAAAAAAAAAAAAAAAAAAAAAAAAAAAAAAAAAAAAAAAAAAAAAAAAAACTGAAATGTATATCTTAGTATCTATATAGACTTAATCTCTGTTGTCTTTTGTTTTACGTCACTTATTCATTAATTTTATATTTTATATTGTTTACATGTCAATTTTAAATTAATTGTGACAAACGGATATATCGTTTTATACCATTATTGTTATGTATATACTATTACTACTTTATTTTATTATATTATTTTACACACCTGTTACTTTCCAGAAAAAAATCGTTTGTTATTCTCTATTTATTTACGAAACAAGTGATGCATCACTTATCGTTTGCCTTACTTTATTCAATTACTTTGCAATTGTGTGTACTATTTATTCATTTTTTATTCGTGAATAAAGTATTATTATTAATTGACACTACATTTATTAATTAAAGGGTTTTATTTAACTCGCTCTATTCGTTTGTTCATTTATTTGTATGGGTCAAATTCAGTAATTGTTGTGATCTGTTGACAGATTGATCTGAAATTTGCTACACACATTTAGTTTTGATGACAATGCAATTTAATGAATCATGTATCATTGTATATCCAAGATGGCCGCAGCTACAAAATGGCCAACTCGCTGGCTAGTAGAATAGTAGTACACCTTGAAAAAGATGCAAATTCAAACTGGCCACGATCACAAAATGGCGGATCACATATTTGTCGCAACTACCTCAATATGGGTATCAAATGACAATCCACTTTGAATCAGAAGCAAATTCAAAATGGCTGCATCTACAAAATGGCTACTTCAATATGGGTATCAAATGACAGGGTTTGACTGATAGAATAGTAACACTTCGAAAAATATGCAAATTCAAGATAGCCGCAGCTACAATATGGCGGATTACATATTTTTTCACAACTCTCTCAATATGGGTATCAAATGAGAGGGCTTAACTAGTAGAATAATAGTACCCTTTGAAAACGATGCAAATTCAAGATGGCCGCAGCTACAGAATGACAGATTACATATTACCTTGTAATAGTGAGGCACTAAATGAACTAAACAGAATGAAAAGAATTGAGTAACAAAATTGGTAACTATAGACTTCAAAATAAGATAAGTAAAAAAATGTTTATCTTAAACGGTTTCATTAAAAAAAAACATAATAATTCGAAAGTCCTAGGTAGCAGTCATCAGACCACTCTCCTCAGCAATCTACGGTAATGATCTGATAAAAAGTAATAAAATCGTTGAGCGCAGTGTTTACCTATTTACTCAGGTTACGCTACGACCAACGATTTTATTATTTTTTTAATTTATCAAGACCGTAGATTGCTGAAGAGAGTGATGGAATGACTTCTACCTAGGACCTTCCGAATTATTTTGTAGTTTTTGGTAAATTATCTGCATCATTATTATCTTTTTATTTTAATAAAACTTTTTAACATAAAAAATTCTTTTTACTTATTATTCGAATAAAAATAGCCTTGCTATATAGCCGAAAGCCTTGACCATTTTGTATAAATAAATTGATCTTCCGTCAATTGAAGATATATAGAATAGGTGCTACGGTAGAAACGACTGACGATGTTGTAATCTATTGAGATTCAATGAAGTAATAATCATTTGTATTGCAGTACAATCCAATAAATGAAATGGTTGTTGACGTTAACGGAGGAGCTGGTTTGACCTGAAAAGCAAATCTAGGGGGGAAGTTAAAAGATTTGTTTTTCCGTTTCGTTTTATAAACCTGTTATGAAATGAAAATTATCATGAATTTATCCCTCACCCAAATTGGATATGTTCAATTTGAACAGAAATGCCTACTCCAAGAAAGTTTCTTCAGAAGTGCGTCAAAAAATACCCGCAACTTAAGAATTTTCATACTATTAGATAACCAAGCTACACTGAAAACTTGAAAATAATATATGAGTAAATATATACTTTCTTTGGAATGCAATGTCATTTCTGAAACAACCAGTAAAATATGCACGAAACAATAAAAGGTTATGGAGAAGCCTCTAAAAGTAAGAAGCCTCGAAAATGTAATAGATTTTAGGATTGCAATGAAAATATCTGACAATTTTATCGACAAATTTCTGTAGGGCACTACCGCTGTACCTCCTCAATATTACGGACAGTTCAAGCAGTAACAGTTTTCACTACTACAGCTAATTCTGCCAAAATTTCGAACAGTAAACTGAAAAATGTTATAATTTTTTGAATAGATATGATATAATTGTGAAAATTGTTATCAATTTACAATTTATTTAAAAATTTCAATCTCAATTCAATTGTAGAAATCGTTATCAATTTACAATTATTTATAAAATCACCTAATAAAGTTTTATTGTCTTTGGCTTTTTATATATTTATGAGGTAATTTTTTTCAGGCTGGATATGAAAAATAAACATTTCTATTTCAAAGTCTTCATAGATGAAACGAAGTTAACGTGTAAATACGAAATGAGTGGAAAGGTGGTTTCTTTTGCTGTCGAAGGAGAAGGACCAGCAGAAATCGTTTCAAGTAGGTTTTATATAATAATAAGTCATATGCATTTTGATTGTGCTTGATTAACAAACTTTCCGCTTAGTCCGGTCAATTTAGACATTCGAAGCTACCTAAATTCCCACCAAGCTGAAAATCAGTGAGATTGTTAAAAATATTATTAAAAATGAAATTTGAAAGTTTCCCACCTTTCCCCTGAATGGAAAAAATTTTATTCAAGGTCAAAAGTCAAAAAAAAAATTTTCACGGTTTTCAGCAAAACAGTGAGTTTTATCATGAAAATACTTCAAAAAAAAAATGTAAATCATAAAATTATCTACAAAAAATAATTCAATACTTTTTTTGGTACGAGCCATCGTTTTTGAGATACAACGATTCAAAAAGTTGTAAAAGGTGTAATCGTCATAATATGCACACTTTTCCACGCCACTTATTAGGTAGTGTATTAAGTTAAAAAAAAGTAATGAAATTTAATTGTCCGAGTCGTAACTTTCAAATTTTTCCCCTTGTTTTTCTTCTTTATCTTCTTGTTCTTGTTCGTCTTGTTCTTCTTCTTGTTCTTGTTCTTCTTCATCTTCATCCTGAGTACATGTAAACTGCGTTAATAACAATATATCGCATGTCGCCTCGTTGGAATCAAACGGATCCTCCACTGTTGGTGATTCTATATTAGAGCACGACCGGCCTTGACAATGTGTACAGGCCAGAGAACAAAACAGTCCGGCTTTTTTGCAACCGCATTTAGCACTGCACCCCTTTTTGCAGTTGCAAAAAATTGTGCGCAGGTGGCGCAGGTGGAAGTAAAGTTTGGACTGGTTCTAATGAATTTCTGACCAACTTCCAACCCCAGTCTGTAGGGTCTAGCTGATAACCAAGCCACACTTGAACTTGGTAATATTCCCGAAAAAGATGTTGATGAGCAGCAACTGAGGTTGGGGGAAGACAAAGTAATTGTACTTGTTTTTTACTTTTAGTATTTTTAACGAAACATGGATATCTATACTTATCTAAGCAGGTAGTTTTTTAGGAGCTACGTACATAGAAAGAAGAAAGCGAATGCCGTTAGTGATAATTTTTTGTCGAGTTGATTTACTATTTTTAAAAACTTCAGCACATTGAAGTGAATTTTGTTTTTTAAACATTTTGGAAACTGTTATTTTACCCCTCCTGTAAAATGCAGATGTCGTACCACAGCCAGTTATTGCGTGTAAAAATAGTATATGATGATTCTGACAGTTTGCAGAAGTAGATAAACTTTTTGATGAATCTATTTCCGATTGATGTTGAGCATTTCCTGGTTTTAAGAAGAAGAAAATAGTTGCTTCAGTTGGAGTTCGAGCAGTGAGTAATACGAGTAAGTCTACATCTTCACCAACAACAATAGTTGAATTTGTCAAATTGAATTGTTATATTGCTGTTTCAATTATTAATACGTCAAAATCATTATTAGCTTGTTTTACCAATATATTTTCAGCAGTAAATTTTTCTTTACACATTGAAATGAACCTTGAAATAAAGGAAACTTTCAATTTTATCTTACACAATCCTTTATTTTTCCAATTATCCAATCCAATTATTTTTTGGTCTAATTTGACTGGACTAACAAAGCACACACGTCGAACCGCTTGGCTACCGACCGACCAGTAGAGAATGCAGAAGGTAGCTTTACTCTTATTTTTTGGTCTAATTTGACCAGACTAAAATGTAAAATAGACAAATATCATTTTCGAGTTATGGGACGTTATGCTAATAAAAAAATCGAGTATTTTCTAAAAAATGACAAACAGCATAACTCAATTAACAGTTATGTTATGGCCAGCGACGACTTCTCTTCTTACTATTCAAGAGCCTTTCATAGGTTACACTGAGATTTGAAGCGTTACTTATTAGGCACTTGGTTTTTCAATTTTGCAATTTCTCGCTTCCACATCTAAAGTTTTCAAGATTAAACCAAAACGATTCTTCGATGTTGCCACTTTGTCCGTTCCAATTCATCAAGTGGATGAGATATCCTGTTCATTTCATAAAATAGAAGAATACGCTCAACCTTCGCCTCAACTGTAAAGTGACAGAAACGCCAATTTACTGTCAGAATTGTCAATTACGAAAGGTCCTCAAACCCCATCACTCATCCAAAGAGCTCACTATTTCCACAAATGTAACTTTCGAGCAATATTCTGCAAGTAATTGAGAGAATTTTCTCCAAAGATCTCGACCTAACTACTTATCCCAATTGTCCAAATAATCCGTAAGTTCAACTCATTAACAAAAATAAATTGGTTTGATAATTTATGGGCCAAGTCCGCTATATATAGTTACTAAAAAGAAGGTCATATTCATAAAATAGTTGTGAGTCAACCAAACTCTGGTCCGAATCCTCCACATTGTGGTGAACTTCCTAAGGAAGAAAGGAAAAAATAATTACAATAATAACTAACCTATTTCCTTGTGAGGGAAGATGTCGTCTTCCTCACTCACTCAGGCTTGTCCCTTAAGGACAGCAATGCATTTTTGGTCCAGCCTAACACCACTGATGAGACCTACGGCGGGTCGAAACAGCGATTTCTGGTGTTGAATAATAAATAAATTGTGTTTGTGCTCCGATTTTTAGCTATAATAATATAAATTGTACATAATGCATACATAGAAGTTTGGTGGAGTAACCAGATCAAACCGCTTTTTTATCAAAAAACTGATCTTACCTACGAATTGAGAATTCAGATAGTGAATCGGATTCGACCTTCAAAATATGTTCTAAATCAATACATATTTTGTATGAAGGTCAACAACTCCTAGGAGGATGTCACCACTTAAGCACTTACTCGTATAAACTACTAAAATGAGCAATTATTTGATAACTGTGATAGAATGAAATTGTGGTGAGTCTGGTATTGAATACCCCGTTAAATACTATAATGACCTCGAAAGGAAGCTGTCGATTTTTTATCAACGAAACGCAGACATAACAATTTCCACGTGTTCTGATTGTTGCGTATTGAAAGTATTTACTTAATGGGGCTTTTATGTGAAAATGTGAAGTTGACAGATTTAACAAGTGATAAGCGATAAGTTTTGTTGAAACAATAGTAACTACTGGCAAACATGAAATAATGAGATACCTAGACAAATATCGAAGATAACAGTATGAAATTTCGTAGATACCACCGCCTGTCACATACTCTCTCTTTCTTTCTCTATCCCTGTGTATGGCCGATGTTTCCCTCTCGGGCGTATTTGGCCAATTTCCTCCTGTCGACAATTGACAGGATTTTTCGTGGTGGACGCAGCAGGCTACTCATTTTTTGTTTATTTGAAAATATCAATTCTTCAAGTTCGCCTCCTCCTTGGAAGACCTTTTGTTTTTTTTTGCATACATTTCCTGGCCTGAATACCGGCGTTTATGAGGGGATCCTTCACTTCATATTTTCATCATCCTTTTCACATTTTCCACGTCTTGTTTGATTTTGTACAATAGACACTTACAACACATATAGAAGCCAACGCCATATCTCGTGGGATATCTTTTTTTTTTATTTCATCGTTTTCATCAACAAGCATTTCCATAAGCATCAAAGACCTTTCTATACAAAGTATTTCCAAGGGAACAGATATGAAAATGAAACATATATCTCTATGTATGTGTGCAGCTTTTATATTCTTACTCCGCTGAGTAAGAATGTCTCCATGTTTTTGCCTTCATATATCCTCTATTTCGACTCATAATTGGATGTCTTCATTCGATATTTGCGTTTTCATAACTGTTTCTCCCAGTGTTTTTATGTCTGTACCTTCTTATCGCAGCCTTCTTTTTGTCGGTCTCCTCGTCTTGCTCCACACACATCTCTTTGCCAATGCCAATCTATGTCTCTTACCGGAATTATATTTGTATCTAGATTTGTGTCTCTTTATCTTAAGGTTTCTATTAGTATGCCTCTATGACTGTTACTAAATCTAGGAGAGAAACGCATGCCTATATATCCGTGCCTCTGTCTTTCCTTTCTTATTTCATTATATATCACTCAAGTATCTAGATCTTTGTTTGGTTTGCCACCAAATCTCTGTCTTGAATCTCTATATCTCATATCTGTGCCTATGTATCTATGTTTCTATATCTACGTCTCTGTTTCTATATCACTGTCTTCATGTCTCTGTATTTGTCTGTATATGTTCGAGTTTTTCTATGTGTCTATGTCTATTCGTAAAGATTCTATCTGTTTCTATTTTTATAACTTCCTCTGTATGTTTTCAAAATGCAAGTTATTGTAGTCTCTTCATACATATATATTAGTTATCAAGACATCTTGAATGAAAAATGAGATGAGTGTCCCAATGATTGATATTTTTTGTGATCGAATACTGTCGAATATAATCCAACTTCCTTCGTGGTATTAGCCAGGAGAGTAGTTGTTTTCTGATAGGTGTCAGTCCATAAACTCACCGTGTAGGTAAGGGAAGACTGGCCTGAACGAATTGTTCCTTTAGATAATTGGAGATTATCTTCTAGCAAATTTCATGTCGAATACACCATAAGATGTCAATAGGAGTCAAAAATGGAGCTTAACAACCCACACAGGTTGGTTTCTCATATATATTATTATGTGGAACCCACTTTTCTCACAACATGTTTTTTGAGAGAGCGATGAGAGTTTTATAACAATATCCACCAAAGTACTAGTCAAAAATTCATATTTCTCAGAAATGACTGTAGGAACATCTGGGTTTCGCTAACTAAATAAGGATCTTCTGAAACTTTCAGCTCCTGATGATGGAAACATCGTTAACGAAATGTGCGTCAAGGAGCATTGCTTCAGTTCTGGTGTAGAAAAAGTGTTTTCATTAGATTATCAAGTATGTGAAGTGTGTGAAAAAGCTTATGGATTGAAAAATCTCACCACTACATTATGGGCTAAGTTTTCAGCATCATCAGTTTCAAGTGCAATGGACATAATCTTTTTTTTTCCATTTGCAAGCGACATTGTTCGAAAAACGATCTAAAATTTTTATACCGCCTTTCGTTATATGTATGTTTATAGTACTTACTTTTCATGAAAAATTTTCAAGCTGCCTCACAAAGACTCCTGTGTATTGAGTTAAAGATGACGTTGTTGAAGATAATCGGGATTTTCACACGTTGGTCATTTAAATAGAGTTCCAGAAAAATCCTAACTCACTGTTCGTCGTTCAAACTGGAAAAGTTTCTTTCTAGATTTTAGAGATAAAAGTTCCCAAATGTAGGAGTCAGGACATAGTTGTGGTAAAAGGTCTTGTTTTCACCACTTTTAAACAATAAAAATGTCCCCAATACTTTCTTCTGAAACTGTTAATAACAGTATAATATATAATATAATATAAAAACTAGAGTTCCAGAAAAATCCTAACTCACTGTTCGTCGTTCAAACTGGAAAAGTTTCTTTCTAGATTTTAGAGATAAAAGTTCCCAAATGTAGGAGTCAGGACATAGTTGTGGTAAAAGGTCTTGTTTTCACCACTTTTAAACAATAAAAATGTCCCCAATACTTTCAATACAGAATAATATATAATATAATATAAAAACTAGTGTTTTCGTTCTCATAGTTCAGCGGCTGAATTCTTACTGGTATATATGAACTATAATGAAGAAATATAAGAAATATAGTGAATTTCAGCATTCACTTCTTCCAAAATTGAGTTGCATCCGTAAATTTCATTTGCCATCGATGTTTTCAGTGGTATTAGGCGAGATTATGAATGCAATATACAGGATCAGAAAATCCTGATCCTGAAAATATATTCGTCTTCTTTTTGTTAATA
>WOGL01000624.1:0-13849 GCA_015342145.1 Leptinotarsa rubiginosa
CAATGTCAGTTTTCTTATTCATATAAACAGAAGACTTATTGATTTCAACTATTTCAAGAAAAAGGCGTTTAGAAATATTTTTTTCTGTATGTAGAACTTTGATATTAGAGTAATTTGGTTTATGTCTACATACAGAAAAAAATATTTCTAAACGCCTTTTTCTTGAAATGGTTGAAATTAATAAGTCTTCTGTTTAATTAGACAACTGACATTGATAATCTCAGTAATATATACAGTAACTTACTGGAACTACATCAAAAACAATAATAATGAAAATTATATCAATCAATAACTTTTTTTTCAAAGTCAAAGATTACGAAATCATCATACCCATTGAAAAATGACATTTATCTAAAGGTATGACATTTGTCAATCCCAAAATAATCTTATTCATGTTTAACCTTCTCCGTCAGTTATATGTTCAATTTATTATTTTTAACTCATTTTTACTGTAAATATGATTTGTAATGTTTTTCAATGGCGAAAAAACAAGAAAACAAGTTGATGAAAAAGTATATTTTCCGTTTGACGCAAGAGGCTGCAAATTGAAGCACTTATAAGAACAATATTTTAGTTATTTTTCCAAATATGCAGAACTTTTGGAACTCTCTTCGAAAAATTTGAATTGAAAACATACTTTTTTGATAAAAAAATTATTTTCATTTCGTTTGAATGGTTTCAAATTTATCAGAAGATGTAAACTACTATTTGTCAACACTATAAAAGTTTGCAGAACTTTTGCAATTTTTTTCGCGCTTATAAAGCGAGAATTCATCGAATCATCCATTTCGACATCTTCCGCCCAGAAAAAAATTTGCAAAATCGGTCTCAATACCATTTGAACGTACTCTTCATCTTGAGTTTACGGATAATTCTTTATTCAAATATTTATTCAAAAACCAAAAATATTTATTCGTCATTCCTATATCCATTTCATTTGAATCACAAAACCAAGGTTTTTGATGTAAATTCAAAATCTTCGAACCAATTTTCAATAAAATCATTTTCAAATATCAAAAGCCTTTTATCTCAATCCACCAAGTTATGAATAAACTGTCAGAACACCTTTTCACACAATTCGACGTGTGGAATGGGTCAAATTTGAATTGCAAGACTGAGCCATGTTGGGCACATATCTCAATATTCATCAAAACGGCTGTTTGTACGATAATAGCTGCTTTCAATACAAATTTTTATTTGAATGCTCAAATCAAAAAGTATTTCTTCAGATGTAGGTTTACTATGATCAATAAATATAAAAACTACCTACGCCTCTGCCTACGTAGACATACGTAGATTACCTTATGATGGAACATCTGCATTCAATGCCATCTTTATAGAATTAGTTTGGCGCCATCTGTTATTGGGAAGAGTCGGTTACCAAAGCCAAATTCAAGCTACGACATACAGTAAGAATAGACATGCCGACGACATGAACTCCCCAGCTCCTTCTCTTCAAATGATATCCTCGTAAGGCTGTTCTACTATCTTATTATATTAATACTATGCTAGCGGTTTTCACAAAACGGGCTCATTCAGGCTAATTTAGATTTTTATTGAAAATTATTTATTATAAAAGTAAATCATCTCCCAAGTATCTCACAAAATTTTCCAGTTTTTATGTCAATTAACAACTGAGCAAGAGCAATTGAAAATGTGAGATCGCCCGCGATACATTTTGACGTCACACCAGGCAACGAGCTTCGAGCGGTGGTAACCGGACCTGTAGTTGGAGATTATGAATCGCTGCCAGCACTCCCTTCTCGCCGAGTCGACTGATGTGACGTCAAGCTTGACCACATTCAACTATTAATTTGAAGGGGAAGATAAAGAGTGAAATTTCAGATTTTTTGCAGATGTACTATTTGAAACATAAACTTTCAAATGATGAAATAAAAAAAATTGTTAAATGAGATGAGTAAATTTTCTATCGAAAATACAGCTTTCACCTTAGATAATGGGCACTTCGAGTACTTGAGGATGCCCTTCGAGTTGAAAAATGCGCCTTCGAAGGGCCATGGATGAACTCCTGAAAGACCTACTACAAAAAATTTGCATGGTCTATATGGACGAATTCATAATTTTCAGTACTGGCCTTCAAGAACATATTCAAAATTTAAAATTAATCCTCACAAAACTAAGGGAAGCTAAATTGAAAATCCTATTAGACAAATGTGACTTTCTACGCAGAAAAGTAGAATTTTTAGGGCATATAGTCACAAAAGATGGGATGAAACCAAATCCTAGCAAAATTGAAAAGATAAAAAATTTCCCCACACCTCGAAACCAGAAGAAAATCAGATCTTTTCTTGGCCTTCTTGGATACTATCGGAAATTTATAAAAGATTTCGTTAAAATTACTAAGCTCATGACTTCGTGTGTAAAAAAAGATAAAGTCGACCATACCAAGGAATTCAAAGAATGTTTTGAAACATGGAATAATATTCTAATTTTAGAACCTGTATTGGCTTACTCAGACTTCGAAAAAGATTTGAACTTTCTATCAATGCCTCTGAATATGCATTGGGTAGCATTTTATCTCGAAATGGCCATCCCATTTGCTACGCATCTAGGACACTGCTGAAATAAATTATTATACAATAGAGAAAAACCGCTCGCGATAGGTTGGAGCTGTGAATATTTTCGACCGTACCCCTTTGGTAGGAAATTTGTGCTTTATACAGGTCACAAACCACTACAGTGCATTTTTTTCTCAAAGGAGCCTCAAAATGGAAGAGTTTGATTATGTCATTAAATATAAAAACGGTAAAAATAAGCAGGCAGCAGACGCCCTCTCTTTGAAAGAACAAAAGCAAAAGCTAGAGTATGTTCACATGTATAAATCCGGTCACAGGAAATGAATGAAGTGAACGCTTCATTGGGCTTACGATATTATTGGCCGAATATGTCTATAGATAGAGAGAATTATATCAACAGTTGTGAAACATGTCTACAAAACAAATATAGCGGGGATCGTTCTGCCATCGAGTTCAATTTCACCCCCACTGCATCAAAACCATTTGAACATATTGACATCGACGTTTCTAGAATATCCAACCATATTTACTTGATCATAATCGATTCTTTCTCCTATACGATTGAGCATACAGGAATATCAATAGTTGAAGATCTTTTGAATTTTGTAACCCATCATGGGTTACCCCTAAAAATCACAAGTGACAGCGGTACGGAGTTTGAAAATAAAGATTTAGAAAATTTCTGCTCTCTTCACCGTATTCAACTTCATTTCACCACAGCAAAGAATATCATCTCAAATTTTTCAGTGGAACGTGTTCATTCTACATTAATTAAACATTTTTGTTGTTTGAGAGAAGAAAGTAAAAACCTTACCTCGAATGAATTGGCAAAATACGCTATATTGAGCTATAATAACCTATACATAGTGTAACCAAATTCACTCCGTTTAAAGTCACCAAAGGACATATTTGATGACTGACCCTTTCGATATGAACGATAACGTAATTATATCGAACTATGTTCAAAACCACAAAGAAATTAGCAAAGATATGTACGAAAATATCCAAAGAGTAAATCAAACAACTAAAGAAAAAGTCATAACTAAATCAAATGAAGGAAGGTTAGACGCTCCAGAATATACGAGTCGAAAAACAGTTTATATAAAAACTAAATCCCGAAACAAAAATTTACCAAAATTCAAAAAGGATACCCTCGATCAGGAAACTTATTGAAAATTTATTACATAATCCGGAAAATATAAAAGTTCCGCTAGAAAACAGAAATACTGAAAAACAAACATTGTTTCAGGAAAATCAAGAGGATGGAGTTTCTTTTTCTTTGCCTGGTTGTTCAATATTGTAAGGATAACATGAACGTTACCATCTCAGACAATCTCATCCTCCCAATACAAATCGAAAACGCTAGACTCATATACACCAAACATACCTTTCTACACTATTTGGACCTTAAAATAATTATCGACCAGATACAAAATTTGAATAAAAATTTTGAATCAATTGAAAAAAGTATTTCCAAAGTTAATGTAACTAACCCAATATCTTATCACGGACTATCTGAGAATATGCTGCTCAGAATATAGTATTAGCACTTTACAGAGAAAAATCGACAATCTGTACCTCTCATTCCGCACTCGCAATAAAAGAGGTTTAATAAATGTAGTTGGTAAAGGTAATCTATAACCCTCATTCCATACTCGCAATGAAAGAGATTTAATAAATTTAGCTGGTAAAGTGAACAAACGGTTATTTGGCAACCTCGACTCTGATGACGAGGACGTTATAATAACGCTATTAGAGTCTTGGAAAACAATCATAAAAAAATTATTCATGAAACCAATCTTCAAATTTCTACGTTCAAAATATTAATAAATCATTATAACAAAATCATTAGAATTTTCAGCGCGAACCAGCGAGATTTGGAAAGATTTCAGGTAGCAATTAGTGATACAATACGAAATGTCGATAATTACCTAAGTTTTCAAGAAACATTATTACAATTGAACTTGGACTGTCGGAACTTGATAAATTTTATAGACAATATGGAAATCGTCATCATTTTTTCTCAACTCAACACTTTGCATAATTCAATAGTAACCACTAGTATCCAGTAGAACGTTTTCATTCTGAATTAATTGAACATTTTTGTTGTTTAAGAGAAGAAAACCTCACCCTGGATCAATTGGTAAAATATGTTATATTGGGCTATAATAACTCTATACATAGTGTAACCAAATTCACTCCGTTTGAAGTCATCAAAGGACATATTGACGACTCTGGCCCTTTCAATATGAACGATAACGTAATTATATCGAACTATGTTCAAGAAAGAACGTCTATATACCAAACGAACTATGGTCAAGGAAGAACGTCTATATACCAAATATAAAACAGATCAATACCTGGAAATCAAGTCTTCAGTTTTGATCAGAATCCCACAATCATGCGAAATCCAAACCTATGATACAAAATACGTAAACGATATTTACATTCAACAAGGAAAACCCATGATTGTACCCAAATTAGAAATAACGGACTTGAAAACTCCAAAAGTCTACGACAATTTTACCGAATTTTACCAAAATCAACCTTGATGAACTATACCAAATCGACAGAATAGCCAACCAACTGAAGCCCATTCAATCGCAACAGAGCCAAGGTCCTATAACACCTATTTTTGGGACTATTATATTTGTAATAATCGTCATCGTGATACTGCTCAGCTTGCCAAATTTAAAGCAGTATTTCCAAAAAATATTCAAGAAGAATCAAAAAGCCAGCAACTCCTTAGAAATCACAGCTTCAAAAAATAACTCCGTTATTTTTTCAGCCTGAGCAGGGACGATTTACGTGGTACCAGATATCAGGAAACGTGCCATATCTACAGAAGCCCAAGACTTTTCAAATCATTATATTTCGAATCTCATAATGATTGTCATAATAAATATAATTCTTTGTACTGCTCTCGAAGAGAATAAACGCTTTTTTGAGTCCTATGAGAAATCGATTTTCTTTTCAAAAGCTAAATTTTTGATTTCAAATACATAATTTGCATTGGCATCTCTATATAATACAAATTTAGAAATTGGATAATCGAAAGAGCACTTTATGATATATGAGAAAGCATATAGTTAATGAAGATAAGTTTTATTTGTGAGTGTGTAGGATTTGGTTCATTGGTATGCATCGGTTTCAAAATAGATTCAAAATCAGCATATACAACAAATGAAACTTTCTATCAATTGTTTTTCAGCATTTTCAAATTTCAAAATATTTTCAGGTACATATTTAACAAATTTGAGTTATCACCCGAAGACGATTGTGGATACTAACAATCGAAACGTCGTGTCGTAACTTGGGTTTGGAATCTTTAAATTTTTTATTTTTATTTTTAATTTTTTGTTAATAATATTTTTTAATTTTTTCAGCTTTTATTAATATTTCATATTTTTTTTGGTAGTTGCTTGTAAGTTATTTCTTGTAATTTCAGTTTTTTGTTTAATAAAATTGGTATATTCGGTTAATCTTTTTAATTTTTAAATTTTTTTTTCAGGGATTCAATCATTCATAAGCTCAAATCTGGGGAAATCTATCAACTTAACTGAAGAATATCCATTCCTGCTACATTCAGGATACAAAGGGATACAAAGCTGAAGTCACAGCCCATGCAAAGCAGTACTGGTACTGATTCACAACATTTACCACACTTTTCTTGGACTCGATAAACTTGATAAGTTTGATGTAAGAAGATCCACCAAGGAGGCCATACTTATTGACGTTTACCTCCAAATACAAAATTTTCTCGATTCTCCAACCTGAAAATTATAGTAAATTTTTTTACACACTCGATGATGTAAATAGCTCATATACCTGAATCTCGATCTTGAATTTTATGATTCACCAAAAAGAATGTGGGCCAATCCATATGGTGGTTCTGACTATCAACCCTGCAGCTCACAATTCTATACTTGAAAGCTGTGCTTACGATTTTAACACCCTTTATACAGCATTGTAGTCTGCATTGCCGGAGGTGTTAGGGGGTTTAACCTCAGTTTCTTCGAGGTTGATGCTTATTCATCATTCTTGGTTGATGGTCCTCCATAATTCACTGACGTACAGAAATTGCGCTGATGACGACGCAGGTTGTCACTACGCGTTAAACTTTTTCCACATTCGTTGCACATATACATTTTGTATGAGATTATATAAACCACAAGATTATGAGGTGAATGCGAACTGAATGAAACATTCACAACGCACTCTTAGTAAAAGTACACGCCACCACCCCATTCCGACTCGAAGACAATGACGGAGTCGTATCTCAAATTATATGTTCAAGGTCATATGGCATGCATATATTTCAAGGTCGTGAGACACCTTCCAAGTTCAAACCTCAAGGTCACGTACTGTGGAGAGTGTAAATTCTCAAGGTCAAATTTCATATTATGGTCATATATGACATACCTCAAGGTTGATCATAAGGTCAAAGGAAATGTGTCGGAGACAGAATGAACAAGGATGAAATTATATCATCATTTATGGTCAAACGTCGAGCAAGCATGAATCTCATACCACACGTTCAAGATTATATTTCACGTATATACATAATCATGAAATTCAAATATCCTGGGCTAAAATTGAACAGTTTTAAAAATGAAATTTTGGGTTTGAATTTATAAATTTTTTATAGCAAACCCATACGATCGTTATTTTAGGATACAACTACATAATAAGCTGGAAAATGGCAGTACTTACTTTCTCACCGGTATGCTTCCTATTGTGAACATTAAGATGTGATGACTGAGTAAAAGTCTTCTCGCATTTTGTGCATGAATATGGTCTCTCGCCTGTATGTGTCTTGATATGAGAGTTTAGGATATATGCACTGGCAAACGTTTTGATACACATATTGCACTTGAATGGTTTTTCTCCCGTATGAGTACGCATGTGAACCTGGAAACGATAATAATAATCACTTATTTAAGTGTGCCACATATGGGATTTTCTTTAATATAGATAGTTCCGAAAGTTGGTGCATGTTTGGTAATCATTTTATGTGAACTTGTATGCTGAATGCTGCAAACAGCATACAGAGTAGGTCAAAAAATATAAAAAGAGTAAAGTACACTTATTTCAGAAACTTTAGCAAAATGTTTTCAAGAAAAGTTGTTTACAGTTGAAAGTTATGCATAAATACCAAAACATGGCCTTCTTAAACATTTTTTAGTTTTTCAAATTTTTCCGTTAATTTTTTCCCAGTATGTAATTTTTTTATAATTACCCTAAATAAAAACTTTTATAAGTTAATCATAACAAAATCAGTTGAGCATGACTTTGTTCAAATTCATGCATATTTGTGCAATTGACTTGGATTTTAATTTTTCAGGAAATCACAGTTCATGTTTGTTGCAAAGATATTTAACACAACTTTAAAGTTTCGCAAACCATATTTTTAACAAGTTAAAACATTAGTAATGGTGATATGTATATTCAAAAACTCTTATTTGAAGTGAACGTTTTCTATTTGAAATGTTTATGAAAAAGCTATCCAAATTAATCGCTAATCAAATTAATCAAAATGATTGCGGCTACCCAAGAAACAAAACAAATGGGGACCGAAAGTATACATTATTATTATTATTATCATTATTATTATTATGATCATTGAATATTTACAAAATAATCAAAAAGGAATTATACAATGTTTTCAATTTAATTTGAAAGCGGGGCCGATGGTTTTGACAATTTTTGTGGACCTATTTTTATTACAACTTAACCATTATCAAATGTGTGAAGAAAGAATTATCGACGTGTCTCTATGTGTCTGCCTTCTCGTTCAATGTATTTAATTGTCTAATCATAAAACTCACAAAGAGTAGCTCGCATTACACTTGCTGGGATATTTTTGCAATGAAATCGTATCGAATTTTCAAACTCCTCAGCATTATTGAATGGTCGATTCTTGTGAACCTTTTGCTTTAAATAGCCCCATGAAAAATTACACGGGATGAGATCTGGCGAACTAGGAGGCCACCGTGGATCAGCATTTCGTCCTAACCATTTATCACCAAATTTCCCATTTAACAATTCTGAAACAATTCTAATAAAATGAGAAGGACATCCATCATGTACAAAAACCATAATTCATGTCGTTCTTGAGAGTTCATATTGTCCATAAAATCCGTTAGTTCATTTTCCAAAAACTGTGAGTGGGTACCACCAGTTAGGTTGTAGCGGAAAACATTATTTTTTGTTACCAATACCGCACTATACATTTGCTTTTTGATATTTTTCTTGTTGTGGAGATTTCTCTCAAAAGTCTCCACAACAATCCAGAGTCATCCTCCCAGCAGACAAAAGCAACGCGACAGTTATTCTCAACACCTCTGACTATGTTGATGAAATGAGTACACTACTCCATTCCCCGGGATATCAACCCACCGATAAGCACCCAACGACCTATCTTGAGAAGAAAACCAATACCCTTATCAACAACTCCAATTTCCCCACTGGAACTGAGAAAGCTCTCATCCCCCGAGAAAAATCCTCACGTACCCCACGCATATAACGGTCTCACAAAAATACACAAACTCAATGTTCCTCTTCGCCCCATTGTCAGTGCTTTCGGTTCTCCAACACAAAACCTTGTTAAACACTTTGCAAACACTCTCCAACCTATTGCAGAACATTCCTCGTCATACGTACAAAATTCATTTCACTTCATTGAAATCCTCAAAAACCTCAATATCCAGACTGACATCTTGGTGAGTTTCGACGTAGTGTCTTTATTTACTAACATCCCCGTATCAGACACATTGAACATACTTGAAACGAAACACCAAATTTCCAAAGGCACCCTCAACCTCATCAGGCACTGTATGTCCAGCACATGCTTCCTCTTCCAAGGTACGTAGATCAGCTATACGGGGACTGTGACACCAGAATTTCAAGAAGCAATGACGTTAGTGAGTGGGAAAGAGACGTGTGCGACGTGATCGACGCATAGAAGGATGAAATGAGTATCGGATAGATTCAGCAGAGAGGTAGCAACGCGACTGAATTATAAAAATAATGATATACTAATAATAATGAATGAAAAATCGGATTGAAGAAAAAAACATGGCGACATTCAGTACAGCGTTGAAGAAAAAACATGGCGGCGAGGCATTCAGTGCAGCGTTAAAGAAAAAAAACATGACTGCCTGGGTTAAAGAAAAAAGCGTGGCTGCCAACGTAAAAGAAAAAACATGACTTCAATGTGATGTCTCAAAATGAGTCATTTGAAAAACATGACGATTTAACGGGGCTCTATCGTTTTAACGTGTGATTCGTCAACGTGGAGTGGGTGTCTCAAAATTTGAGACACCCACATTTGAGAAAAAACATGACAGTTTGACGGAGGCCTAACGTTTTAACGTGCGATCCCAATGAGAAACGTGTAAACATGTTAGTTTAAAGAAAGTGTAGCTTTTCAACGTGCGATCCCAATGAGAAACTGATTTACATTCAAAAGTGTTGTGGAGTTAAAGTTCAAAAATGAGTTATTTTACATGAGTTACGACCGTTTTTCGTTTTCGTGTCGAGGTCCCAACATTTCAACATGCGATCCCTCAGTGTGTAAAAGGTGTCTCAAAATACGTCGTTTAAAAAAACATGACAGTTCAACGGAAGAGACGTAACGTGAAGTAACGTTTCAACGTGCAATCCCAATGAGAAACGTGTTTATATTCGAAAGTATGGTGGAGTTGACATTCGAAAATATGTTGTTTCACATGCGTTTCGACCGTTTTTCGTGTCGGGGTCCTAAAGTTTTAACATGCGATTGTTCAATGTGTACAAGACGTTTCAAGATAAGTCGTTTAAGAAAAAACATGACAGTTTAATGGAAGTGTAGCGCTTCAACGTGCAATTCTAATGAAAAACGTGTAAACATGTTAGTTTTAGGGAAGTGTGGCATTTTAACGTGCGATCCCAATTAGAAACGTATTTATATTCGAAAGTGTTGTGGAGTTAACGTTCGACTTTTCGACCGTTTTTCGTTTTCGTGACAAGGTACTAAAGTTTTAACATGAGATCCCTCAACGTGTACAGGGTGTTTCAAAATACGTCGTTTAAAAAAAAAACATGACACTTTAACGGAATTGTAGCGTTCCAACGTGCAAGTCTAATGAGAAACGAGTAAACATGATAGTTTGAGGAAAGTATGGCATTTTAACGTGCGTTCCAAATGAGAAACATATTTATATTGAAAAGTGTTGTGGAGTTGACGTTCGAAAATATGTTGTTTTACATGCGTTTCGACCGTTTTTCGTTTTCGTGCCGGGGTCCTAACGTTTTAACATGCGATCCCTCAATGTGTAAAGGGTGTTTCAAAATACGTCGTTTGAAAAAAAACATGGCGTCAATGTGTACAAAGTGTGGCAAAATCATCATTTGAAAAAAACAGGACTCTAACGTTTCAACGTGCAATACGCCCAGCAATTTTCTAATGAGGAACGTGTACAGTGTGTGCCTTATTTGTCGTTCATAGGTGTTTTTGCTAACCAAGTTAGCATCATCAAGAGATGACAAAGGAAGAAACATAAATGGGACGCGTAATATGAAGGTTAGGATTTCGGCACGACTTGGAGGACCTAACGTTTCAACATGCAATCCAACATGTCAGAAGGACACTGAGCCGCATCTTCGTTAAACAAGTTAGCATCATCAGGAGTTAAAACAGAAAATTTTATATAGGGTGTCGTTTAAGAAAGAAAAGTTGTAACAAGGATCTAGCGTTTCAACGTGCCATCTCTTCCGTTTACAGTTGGCACCATCAGGAGATGGTGTCAACTTGTAATTTATGATCTCTCGATGCGCGTATCGAAAATTTCACAAAAATATAATGCGATGAAACGTTCAGTTTTGTCGAGAAAACACGCATGAAAATTTCGCAAAATATCGATGCGTTAAAATAGTCATTTTTTAAGCCCCATTTCTTGTAAAAACTCATATGATCTGCATTGTAAGGCGTCACGGAAAATAATGCAGAATTGGCATGAGAATCGCTTCAAAAAAAAGTCAAAAATTTAGCGCGATTAAAAGTTCATTTATACCGCGGTTATCGCATGAAATATTTCGCAAAATTTCAATGCGTTGGAACAGTAATTTTGGGCACTTGAATCGATTCAAAAAAACGTTATTTTATTGCTACATATTTTTCAAAAAAAAAAATATAAATATAAAATATAATTGACTTAGTATTTCAAAATAAGTCTCAAACAAATAACTCATGACAAAAAGACAGTCAATTGTTTATGATATGATGTATAATAGATTTTTCTGATAGGATGAAATATAATCTATTTTTTTGTTGATAGAAGATCAAATTGATGATGTTTTTCTTTTCGTCAACACTATGAGTGATATTTCCATTTTTATGATCAAACCATCTATTGATGAACATATTATTTGTAATGAAATCGTATTTCATCATTCGACGACTTGGAAAAATTAAATATCGAGTAGTACCTCTTTGTATAGTTTATCGGATTTTTAATTGCCACATATTTTCAAAAAGTATAATATACAAAGTGACTTAGTTTTTCAAAATACGTTTTAAAAATAGTGATATCGTCAAACAGAAAGGCAAAAAACCGTTTGTAATAGAAACCAGAATCGAAATTTCCTTAGACATAAAGATAAAGAAAATTCCATAAGACATTTGACGTGTCAGTAAGAGAAAACGTTCCTATGATATAGAGCGAGGAATTTATTTCAAGTTCATTGCGTTGATTTTCATCTGTTAAATCGATTATTAATGCAGCCAAATCGACGTCAGTGCCGAAAATAATAACTGTCTTATCAGTATTTTCAGCTACATGCAATGCTGTATGAAATATCGAAGTATTAGCATCTTCTATAGCTGAACTGATTTTCAGACTTGACTCTTTTTTCAAGTTAGTTATCAAAAACATAATGAATCCAGCATTGTTCTTTATATTTGATGAAAAAACCTTGTTTTCTTGGAAATATCCTTCTTTCGGTGAATCTGAGCTCTTGTGAAATTTTACTACACACTCGTCTGTAACATTTATGACCCCAAAGTTATCTCTACTATATCCGTTGAAAATAATTGTGGCATTAGTTGAATGTTCAAAAATATAAGCTGCATAATCTTCGAAAATTCGCTGAAATGTGAAATTTTTACGCCAAGTGACTTTGTCCAAAAGAAATCCAGCATCGATTATGAACTCATTTTCATGAACTGTAATAATTCATATAGCTCAGATTCATTAATTTCTTTCGTCAATCCCTTGTCATTGAATAAACTCATAGGAAATAGAGTTATTTCATGAAGTAAAGCAATTTTTACAATGTATTTGTTGTCTATCATCGCTGTTAAAATCTGCTATAATAACAGTATTGACATTGACAGACTCATTGTCGATGAGAAGAAGAGGTTTGGTACATGCAAGCGTTTCAACACGGTATTTCTTGCTAAACTTGTAAGATTCTTCATCAAGTCCAAACATTTTTCTCATACTTTGTAAGTCTTTCTCTACAGCTGTATGACAATCTATCGTTGAATCACCTTCTAGCCCAGTGAATAGAAACATAAGCTCACCAGGTTTCTCATCAAAAACCGTCAGCTCTGGCGAGCTGACAAGAGATCTATATGTTGATCGAAAGAAGCATATCTCGAATAGGCAAAAGATTCAAGCTAGTCTATTATGTCTTTTATTATGTCGAGTTATCTGGTGATTTCCTAAATAATCAGACGAAAAACAAACTGAAAAAACTGTTATTGAAATTCAGTCACAAGATTTGTGTGTTTTTTCTTTCGGAATTTGCATCCTGATTTGTTTCAGGTTTCACTGTAGAAGTTGCCTTGTATCATATAAAAAAATCTATGAAATAGCAATAATTGAATTTATATTCCCCTTTTTGTTATGCATTCTCACATAATACAACACAAATACGAAGTACGAATGGTCAGTGAAAATTAAAGATTGTAAAAATCCAATTCTTCACTATTCAGCTATTCAGCTACATAAATTATAGAATCTGAAAAAACTGTATTAAAAAAAATGTTATATTTCAAAAATAAAAAAAAAATCACTCACATAATCTGCGGAAAATAATATATCGCTTTTCAACGAACTTATAAGTCAACATGATTCATGAGCTAAATACAATGTGTAAAAGCCAAATGGAATAAATTCATTATTTCGGTTACTGTACATATTCAAAAAAAATCTCGAAACACGTCAAATGTAAATTATAATTTGACATTCTTCAGCGTAAAAATGCCATCCCTACCTTCAACCTCTTTTGAATAACAGGTACATCCTCCAATTTTTTAAAAGGGAAGT
>WOGL01000626.1:0-13846 GCA_015342145.1 Leptinotarsa rubiginosa
ATCTCATAAAAATTCCCACCAATCAGAAAGTCTGAAATTGTTTCCAAGACTGGTACTCTTAACGTCCTCTACATGTCGTGAGCCTGCTACTGACATATAGATGTCACTGCAAGGGTTATTTTGATATTTTCTCTGTCTCGAATAAGAGGTACTTTGTATGTACATCCCAGACGGATTCATTAATTTTACCATGTCGTTAAAATTAAAGCTGACACTCTATAAACACTCATAAAATAAATTTCGATATTTATTATACTTTCAAGTACGTATTGACATTTATTGTAATTGGGGTACACAGACTGAATAATATATTTTCGACACTTAATGACATGATAATGAAATGAATGATGAGGTTGAATGTTCTAAAATATCAGATTTCTTAAGCATGGAGCAGTTGATTTTAACGACTTTTCCTTTGATTCGCTTGGCTCTGGTTGACCTAAAATTATTACTGAAAGCTGATAAAGGTTCCCTTTTCCTACGAAAACTCGCCTGTTTTGGTAGTCAATATTTAACGAAATATAATAAATCCAACTTATTATAGTCTAGTGATATTTATGTTCTATTAAGGTCTTGATAATGATTTTTTATTGTTATTCCAGAATACTACAACTTCATTCATTGGATGCATCAGAAGTATGTCCATGAATAATAAACCTCTTGAGCAATCGGCTGAGTATGGTGTGATTCCATGTTCTGATCATGTAGAAGTTGGAACATTCTTCGCAGGAGATGCTCAAAGTTATATGAAGCTCAAAGACAAATTCAGAGTTGGCGAGGTGTTCAGTATAAAAATGGACATTAAACCAAGAGCACATTCCGGAGTGTTAGTATCCGCTCATGGCAAAAAAGATTATTATGTTTTGGAGCTGGTTAATGGAACACTAAAATTGCATGTAGAGAATGGACGAGGAGTGGTATCCGCCAGTTTTCACCCTCCCAACAACAACGCCTTCCATCTATGCGATGGGGAATGGCATAATATTCAAGGTAATATGCTGTATTCATTTTGCAGACATGAAATATTTTTTGTGTTTGTGGTTATTCAATTTTAGGATACATCTGATCTCTTATAACTTCATCAGATATGAAAATAGTTTAGCTAGATGATGCAATTGAATTTTATGTTCCATTCTATACAAAATATTTTACTATATTTTGATACCGAAAAATTTTCTCATAAGTTTTATTTCCTAGTTTCAACATCATTAGTTGAATTGAATAACTCTAAACATGACAGAAAATGTGTATGTGGTTCATTGTCTTCATTCGAGTTTTACCCTTTTTTGTTTTTCAGTTTTATACCAAAAATTCGTTTGTTTCTAATACCGCGAATGTTTTTCCTTACGAAGCGTGAATGACGTTTATGAAACAACGTGCTACTTCTTTGAGATCTCTCACCCTAAAAACAAATTTTAACCAAAAATGCATTGATTATGATAGAACCTACACATTACAAATTTAAAAAAATAGAATGAAAAATTATTCAAAAATATTTGAAATCATATTTTCTGAATTTGATGTAAAAACAATAGGTATTCATTTTTGTTCATATAATTCAGAATTTTCAATACATTTTTTTCTCAATATATGTATTTATATTCCATTCCTATTTTCTATTTTTGATTATCATTCTCATTTTTTTCCCATTTAATTGAAATCTTACATATATTTCGGGTATTTAATGTAATTGTTGATTTTCATTAGTATCCATTATTTTATCTTTTGAGTTTTTCATTTCATAACGATTTTTTTCTTCATAACAGAACCGCTTACGACTTTTTCTCCACCAAATATCATCAGAATAATAACTGTTTTTTTATATTTTTTCCTTAGAGGTCTGTCTTGTGTTTATGTGTACCTAGGTATACAGCGTGACTCATGGTCGATATTAGGTTAGACATTTATGATAAAGACAACGCAGGATTTTTCTGAAAATTTCACATCTCACATTTCTTTATCTGTTCTATCGATCTAAAATATTTTCAGCATTGCGGCGTTGCCACTTCTATCAAAAAGTTCTAGCAACGTTATTTTTTAAACAGAACACCCAGTATATTAACACATTTATGGAATCTTTTCTGTGGGGCCAACTGGTTATGCTAGCTATTCCTGAAGATGAATTTGGAGGAATCAACTGGAACTACATGTTACATTGGTTTATACCATTAGCAGTTGGTCTAGGTAAGAACAATTCAGTAGAATCTGAAAGGTAGTTGCGTAGGTAAAAGCTTTTATATACGTCTAGACGGAGCTGAAGGTGGTTGGTTCATCTCCTGGTGACGCTAGCGAAACATTCATCGAAAGTCAGCAGTTTGTTCTGGTGTGGGATATGAAAATGTTATCCATAGACTAAATAATGGTGCTGCCTAGTCAGTATTGGTCGTTGCCAGTAAAAACCCGTCTGAGATTCTACACTGAATATTTGCGTTCATTTATATTTCATATTCGTTTCAAAATTTCCATCATTGTTTTCAGGAGTCTGGATTGTCGGTAACATAGGTCGAGAACAAGGCAAACCGTGGATAGCAATTGGAACTTCTTACATCACATACGCTTCTCGATGGTACTTCTTTGATGAGAGCATTTGGCTTACTCTCATGGTGTTCTCTGCCGGACTAGCCTTCGACACGTTTTCCAAGCAGTGGAGGCAAAAACCGAGAGAAAAAAAGTTGGTAATCCAAAAAATTTCAACCTTCAGTAGAAACCTATATTTTGTCAGTTTGAAGCTGTCGCGAGCTTGAACAAACCAAGTTCGGTTTTCGGCACTGGGATTTTTGCACTACTCCATCTTCATGTGAAATTTGTTCCACAGGTCCTTCGTGAGAAGAATGATTGTGCTGATTTTTTGTGCAATGTTGTATTGCGGTTTGTGGAGTTCATATTTCTACTTCAATGGCAAAATAACTGATTCGAATGGTGACGAGATTCCAGTAAACGAAGCTATCCACCATTTCTTCACGTCTCCCTGGTGGACCGACTTGAAGCAGTCGCTGTATGATATATACATATACGCACAGCACCACGGATGGTGAGTATAATAGCCCATAGTTTTTAGAGTCATGATAAGGTGTCTGTATTGCTTTGCTACCTTGTCTGCAACTGATGTCTCCTATGTACATATCCCCGTTTGGTTCTCCCTCTGAATTGACAGATTTCAGTAATTATTCTGTTGCAACGGTCACTCTAGAATTTTTCTCTTATATTTCTCTTATATATTCTACGTTTCCTATTGAGCACACTGTCCTTCAAATTTTCACAAAATTTCCAGACCCACATCAGTATTTATATTCTGCTGAATCCCGTGTAGCTCCGTGAACTTCAAAGTTTCAGTTGACTCACCCTTGTTACCGGCGTTATTAGTAAAAGAGACTCTCTCTAGTGGTGGTGTCGTTTTCATCTTTCTTCATGCTCTTGATAACCATCGCTTGTTTCATATTTTGGCCACCCAACTAAAGATACATAATATATTCCCTGAATTTAGACATTATCGACAGCATTCACTGGACCCACTTTACTATCTACCCACTCCCAGAAATTGTAGTTCTTCAATTCGAAGTTTCTGAAGTGCTATATAGTCCTTTGCTACTGTGGTCAATTTAAATTGGCTCATATTATAACCCATTTTTCTTTTTAATAAATATATTGTATTTTGTAGGTACGAAATTTGGAAACAAGTCATCGATCTTTCTGATCCACAAGGAGAGCAGAATGCCTACAAAGTCTTAGGCGTTGGTCCAACCTCTAGTCAAAGTGACATTACCGCTAGATGGCGGGCTTTGAGCAGAGAATTCCACCCGGACAAGGTGAAAGATCCCGACAAACAGAGGGATGCTCAGGAAAAATTTATGGAGATTCAGCAGGCTTATGATATTCTCTCAAATATCAAAAACAAAAGGAAAAGGAAAAACAAAAAGTCTGTCAGAGAGGACGAATTGTGATTTGGAGACATTCTTTTTTTTTTCGGTTTTGTTGATATTCAGTACATGAACATTTTAATAATACGCTACAAATTTTGATGTTTTAATTGAGTTGAAGTATTTTTGAGATCTGAATTACTAAATGGAATATATAAAATGTTGTTGAGTGGAAGTTTTGTGCTCTACTGTTACTCGTTTACCTTTTCCTTTGGTCTAAACCAAACACGTTTAATTTGTTAGCTGGAATTTTCTAGTAGATTACAGAACATTGAAACATCGCTTCAGTATGGGTAATATTTTATTACATTAGGTTATTAATATTCTTTCGGTATTTCACAAATATATGCAGTAAATATAAGGCTATTATATATTGTCATACAAAAAATGGAACGCACCAAAAAATTCTTTTCAAATTATTTTTTTTCCAATTTTTGTGTGATCATTATATCATTTCTATACATTTAGCACCATTTTGGATAAGTTGCTTATTGATTCCCAATAGTTGAGTACAAATTTACACTTGTGGAGGGCGTCATTATTTTACATGGTTGGGAAAAAAATCAATTCACTATTACACTTTCGGATTGGCTTTTCATCATGAAGGAGGTGAGTTTGATAAGTGGGAACATTGATACCGTGTGCTTATCATGTGAAATTGATGAGACTACTCAGTATTTGTTTCAAGGAAACACTTCATCACCTTCCAGGGTGTAGTTTGCCAAATGTCATCCTCTATTTTTTATGACTCAACATCCTGTTTGACCTCTTCCTATTAACTTTCAATATTTCAAAAATCCGAAATGGAGTATTTCAAGTCTTCGAACAAAGTTTGGGTGAAATTAATAATTTTCATTTTCGAAACAGGAAAAACCTTGCATTGGAAACCATAGAAAAAAACAACTTCATTGGGATATGATCATTTTTTCAATTTGAAAATTTTTGAACCCTAGTCTTATTGATTTCGCCACAAAAACTGAATTTATATGGAAGAAAGTGTGAAAGATTTGGTACATACAATACGAGAAACTGACAGAAATTCGAGAGATCAAAACACAAACATAAACAAGGTCACGGATCTGTTTGAGAGTCACAACATTGAGACCATTTACAAATCAACAAGGACAAAAGATAGTCTCTGAAATCGGCTGGTGTTCACAGGATTTTCTGTATCTGTAGCTCAGTTTACATCGGCACTACCAAACGTAGCATTAACACCAGGAGACAAGAACACAAGTGGAGCTACCGCTTCATGCAATCTAGTGCAAATACAACCTGATGTGAGTACATGGAAACGATTTTCCATTACTGTAATTGAAAACGAACTAGATGAACGTAATTATTGTCTTGATTGACTGAAATAACTATAATCAATTGAGCAGTACACTGAAACACCACATACTCTAATAAGAGAAATACAAGTTATCCCTCTGTAAATTGGCCCAAAGTGTGCAATTGAGTGGCCAGCTCGCTCACCGGATTTAATCCCCCTCACTTCTTCTATGGGGTTATCCATACATATATAGTATACTTCGTTTTGCTCCAAGTCTGTTTTACGTTTGAGATGTAGTCCTAGTTCTGTTGACAAAAATAAACCCCATTTATTACCTTTACTACAAGGAAAGAGGAAGAGGAGAGGAGAAGGTAACCAAACCATCTGCTTCTTCGTTAGGTTATGAAGTGTCTCCGAAGAATCAAAAATATACTTGAATGCAAACACGGAATTGTCTCAGGTATACTGAAAATTGAACATTTCCGAAGAAGACGAATGAGAATTACTTTTTACAAAAAAGAGAAACAGTATGTTTCTTACAGATGTAAAATTTCTGGAGATTGGTCCTTCTGGCCTTTCATTTTAAGCTACTATAGTTATAAATGTTTACTACATTCATTCAATATGAGATTGAAATCAATAATGACATCTAAAGTTATACGTTTTACTCTCACGTGGAAAATGGTATCACATACAAAATTCTAGATATAAGCATTCCCATCGAAGAAAACAGCGACGGAAATTTCAAAATTTCAAACAATATCACATCTAAAAATAACATCTTTTTATAAATATAATTATAATTTAGTACAAAATATTTTCAAAAAGATAAAATACAGTCCAAGATTGTTATAAAAATTTGGGAATATTCAAATACTTTTTATAGAGAGCTGCAATTGATTTAAATGTATATTAATCAGAATAAGGTTTCTAAGGAATTTTTTCAAAGCTTTTTACTGATTTCCTTCCAATCAATAATATGTGAAATAAAAAAAATACTATTGGGACCTTGAAAACAATTAAAACGAAAACCAATACCAAATTCGTCAAAAATACATTCTAGATTAAAATAATACTACATACTGCAGGGAACCATGAGAATATAGTACTTACTATAAGTATTACATAATTCCAGCCATCTTTTAACTGAAAAATGATAATTCGAAAAATGTCTTCCGTACAGTTATTAAGGTAATAGTTGAAAATAATACCAAAATGTACAATGAACATCTTATACTACTCATAAATCTACCTACCTAGTTAAATTATCGACTGCAAAAAACAAAAAAGTTATTATCATATCGGGAAAGTTGCCGAAAACAATTGAGAAACAGGTCCCATCATGGGTTGTAATAATATCAATAAACTTGAACACAATAAAGGCCACGGCTTCGCAGTTTATCAGTTGAAAATAGTTTCAAAAATATTTCGGAGGTAACATACGGTTGATAATTTCCTCTCTCGTAATTGGATTCCATAACTTGGCCCCGCTTGGGTGTCGAAAACGTGTAAAAAGATTCACATACTTATGTATGGAATGATAAACATTTAGAAAACTTGCTCGCTGTAAAACTTTATGAAACGAACCGACACATGGTGAAATGTAACTTTGAAGGTCGAGAATAAATATTGTTCTGAGAAATCAATGACAATATTTCAAGTAAATTTGCATTTGCAGTGTACAGGTACACTGCAATTATAATTGCTGTCACTATAAGGGTCATATAACAGTTGGGATGAAAAGGAAAAATTCGTAGGCTACTACAGATTTTTTTTATATAATTTGTTTCCACTATTCAATATAGTCGATTTCGAAGGCGATACAACCATTATAGCGGTCATACAATTTTTGATACCATTTTTACAGAACGATGTGTCTTTAATTTCCAAAAAGGCCTCAGTTTTGATAATTTCCTTTTCATCGGTGGTAAATTTCTTTCCAGTAAACATTCTCTTTAGGTCTGATCTCCTAATATGTCCTTTATTGATAGTGGGAAGCCATACTTTTGTCTTTCCTTGTGATATAGCACGCACTCGGTGAGAATGTGTTTGACACTTTGAAGACTATCACACACTTCACATACTGGGGAATTTTCTTCAGTTAGTAGATATCCATAGGTGAGACGAGTGTGGCCTAGACGAAGACGAGATAAAATGACCTGGGCTTTTCTTTCATTGGGGTTGTTTTTCCAAGGAGATACTGACTGTTTTGTCATGAAGTTTTGCTGACGAACTATTCCATTGGTATTGCCAACTGTTGATGATCGTTTGCTTGTATAGAGATTTCAGATTCGTATGAACAGCAAGTAACACTGTATCTGTTGGCGGGTTAGTAATTGCTTCTTTCGCTAATTTGTCAGCTCTTTCATTTCCAACTATGCCAATGTGTGAAGGGACCCACATAAACTGGATGCAGATATGTTTTTGATGTAGTGAGTGGAGAGACTGTTTTATGAGAAGCAAGATGCAATGATTGGTGTATAGTTGTGAAATTGCTCCGAGAGCGTTCAGTGAATCTGTGACAATCAGGCATTTTGGGATGTTCTTTTTCTCCATGTACTTTACATCCTGGGATTTGTATTCTTTTTGTAAAATTGTAGCAGTCCATGTTGGCTCGGGGGATTATCCAGGGGGGAGTATTGGGTGTATTGGGAATTGAGAAAATACTTAATTGTTTGAGTTGGAGACTAGAAAGATACTGGTTATATCTTTGGTAAAAAGGAGGGTCTGCTCTGATTTTTTTGCAAAAATGTTTTTGAATCTCTGTGCTATTACATTGTGGTGTACCGAGTTTTCTGGATTGGAGACACCCACTTGGAACAGAACTTTCGCATACCCAAATATTCCTACACGATAAGTTCAACACGTTCCTCAGACATATATCTTGATCAACTCATTATGCGATCATCCAAAATTATTTTATGGACTTTTGTTATGTTTTCGTCGGTAACAGCCTCGTTGGGGCGACCTCGGTGCTCATTTCACATTATTTAAACTCAGTAAACCACTTCTCAGCGGTTGATTTTTCCTGTGCAAAGTCCGAATAATGTTCATCATGCCAATCCTTGGCTTCAACAGTATTTTTTTCCAAAGAGCAATGCTCTATCAACACACAAACTTCCCTTTTATCCATTTTCTTCAAACTAACAAAAGTTGTTTCACGCAAAATGTTCTATCCCACAAACTAATAGTCCGACCGCTGTAAAATTTGTACACGTGTCTTCTGAAGGTTAGTATTAACTAAAAATAATATGGACTTAATACTACTAGTGGCATCTGTGTGTAAGCTACGAACTTATAGGCCCATCTAATATAATGCCATCGATAGGGCAAACAGAATCACAAACTAACAGGTAATGACACAAACTTGCTCAGATAGTTTGAAATGAAGTTGAGGTTTGAATATACTCTAAAAGTTTCAAGAAATGTGTTGAAGCTGCACAGTTTTTCCTTCACCTCAAATAAACACACCACTGAACTTACTCTATACCTTATACTGATGAATAAATAAAAATAGCCGGTCGGTTCGACGTGTGTGCTTTGTTCACTCATCCAATTGACCGCCGCATTGGTCGGTGGTTCAAGCCGCAGGCTGAACGATCTGTTTTTACTTTCTATCTTCCAACCCGCGTTAGGAATCACACGTTGAAAGGTAAGACCTCGTTAGTCCTTAGCTCGCAGAAGTTTCAACTTCTGCGGGTTGTCATTCGTAGGGGTGCGACAGCTGGTCAACAGACATAACATATTTCAAACACACACACATATTCATATATAGGCCATGAACAAGGTGTGGGAGTACCAAACTCTATGGAATGGGATCAGATTAGGAAATGGGTTAATAAGAATCATAAAGAGTACTGAAAAAATTAACAAGGGAATACAGGGGAAACCCTTCCTGGAAAGGTAGTCTTAAAAAATCTGTTCTCAATAATTGCAGCACTGGACACTAAACAAAATAGAGTTGTATGACGATAAATTAGCTATAGGGATAGAGACAACTCGTCATATAATATGTGAGTCACTAAATCACAGAAGACAAGCAGTTCATGGAAAAACCAGATATGGCATTAGAATATGACAAGAATACATCAAAAGATCTGTTCAAACTAGTATAAGACTGTGGTAGTGGGCGTTATGGAAAGATGAGAGGGAAACCTCAATGAGGCCTTTAGGCTACAGTGGGACTTGAAAAAAACGGACAAGTCAGCCGGTTTACCAGCAACAAAGAGAATCTCATACCTACCAAACGATTGTTTTTGGCAACTCCCATCAAATAAGATTTCCGAACTCTCTTTACATATAAACCATCTAAATATTCGCTACAATTATACAAAACAGTCTCCCGAAGTATTATTCATCCAAATACCACTTGCAAAGATTGCATTCGTGCTATTTTTTCTTCTTGGTCCTAGCGGGCTTGATGACAGGCGGAGGATCGTCCGCCGTCTGTTGAGCAACTGTAGGAACGGGCGCTGGCTTTCCATTGGCGGCCAGGTTGTTGTTGGGGAAGTCCCCATTATTGTTAACTAGCGTAATTTGAAGTCGTGGTACGGTCAGCGGCCTGATGAGGGATTTCACTACGGGAGGAACGTTGGGACCGGATGGAAGCACTGGGGAGCTGGCGCAGAGCGCTGCCGACGTGAGCTGGGTGACGAGACGGGCGCTGGAGAAGGTGTCCGACTGGGGTCCGGAGGAAGTGCGGAACACTTTTCTGAGTTTCGATTTCAGACCTAGAAAAAACAATAGGATAGTTATTTCCTGTGTTACTATAACAGACAACAATGAGGTAGATGATTTGTAAGCAGATCTTAACAGAAGTGGGGGTTATTCCTGAAAAGTATCTATACAACGGATTAGCTAGATACGGTTCCTATCTCTCTCACACTCATACGTCAGACCGTCTTCTGACTCTTACACACATCGCTGCTGCGAACGGTAGCTTCTGATTGGTCGACTGGGTGATGGCAAAAGTGGAGGAGTGGGAAAGCTCTGAAGTGAGGTTATTCCTACTTATTTTGACTATAAAACATTTTCCGGCCGTTTAAACGCTAAGGTGACATAGAAACTGAGTATAGAAATGGTACTTGAACTTTGTAATAATGTATAAATTTGAAGGGGTATTTTTTATAAGAGATTAGTTTTCAGGAATATTGCTTTACCGAAAATTGTGAGAAATTTCCTAAGGAAGAAAGAAGGCAATTGACTACTTCCTTCGTCAATTCCACTCATCTGTCTATTGAGTCCACCACCTCAATACCTAAATAATTCAATACATTTTCTTGACTTGATTATTACTAAAATCAGCCTTGTTCGAGGTATGATACTCTGAAAGGATTTGATTTTTAATTATAAGAAATGATCGACTTCGTGTTGATGTAGGGACACTACCTTGCACTGACGAGAGGCAAGTGTGCCCGTTTCAATAATTGAAAATCGATTCCGGCAGTTGTATGGCCTAGAGCATATGCAGGAATCACTTCTGTGAAAAATCCTGCACTGACATCTGTCGGACATAATCCAATGCCTTTTGTGGTATTAGCCAGGGAAGTAGTTGTTTTCTGATAGGCGTCAGTCCATTCAACCTACTGTGTAGGTAAGGAAAGATTGATCTGAACGAATTGTTTCTTTAATTATTAAAATGACTTTGCATTTTGCTACAAACAATCTTATATGGATATTATCATACACAATTCCAAAGCATATCTCCATCAGCTTGAAGTATCAGCATTCAAAGTACGACACATAGACTATTTATTGATCCATTGCTATAAAGTAATTTTCAGGGAGAACTGAGATTAATCAAACAAATTGCTGTCAACAACGGTCACAAGGTAGATATTAACGACTCCATCTTTTACAAAAAACTAGTCATTTACTAGGTCCATCCGACTTTGAAAACCAATGATGAGGAGGACGCTGACACACTTGGTGAACCCACAATAACGTTGCTCGTTTTTCAAAACAGAAAACCTTAGATATAGCTTACAGAACAAGTAATAATTGAAGCAAATTGATTGAAAACAATGAAGACAAAACTAAAGTGTCGAAAAGATCAGGAGTATATAAGTTCAACTGTAGTTTTTTCTTAAAACGTCATATTGGTCAAACGGAGAGAATATTTCACGACAGAATGAAAGAACATAGGAGTAGTTCCTCGGTATGAAAACCAATCCTACATTTGGAAACTATCTTTAGGCTGAGAGGTTTGCGTTCAACCATGGTATGACGTGTTACATTTGGAAAGGAAACGTTTGAAACTCAATTTACGAAATGTTTATAAATTAATAGATTTGAGGGTTTCGATACATGAATAGAATTGAACATTTCTAGTCTATTGAATATGTTTGTAATTAGTAATTAGTATGCATTTAATGAGTATGTTGAATTTTCTTCATAATTATCGAATTTTTGATTAGTTTATACTTAAACTCAGTAGAAGGACGTGATTCAAATTTTTATATTATTCTAATAATCAGGTAGCATTTAGTCAGTATCCACACGTCTGAGAAAGCTATTGTATAGCGAAATATCTATTGCGGTTTTGTAAACTATTGGGTGGAAATTTCATAATGAAATGATACTTGAATAAAATTATAAGTGCACACAATGAAAGTCAGCACGTGGAACTGCCTCTACTTTTACCAACTCTTTACCATTTTCTCCTTCAAGTCCTACAAAACATATCAACCCTTCTATCACGCCTTCTTCAGTGCTTTCAAAGAGACAACTTCTTTAAGGAGTTTCCACCCCGTCTGTTCGAAACCACTTCGAGTACGGATCACGGAATTTCGTGTCGAAACAAATAAAAGTATTCGAGAGAAGTAGAACAATAATTATAAGTGCTCTTCACATTAATTTGAAGGGTCACGAAAGCTTTACCTTTTTTCTGGACTTTTCTTCCATTAGGTTTGTGGAACGAAATTGATGTTTTTTTCACGACTTGTTTTGATGGGGTAATGGTTGTGAATATGGTTCACGAAGTGCAATAACGTGTAGGTACAAGACAAATAAGTAGGGAAGGGGGGATTTGAAAATATGAACTTTCTCAAAGAAATGTTTTTTTATTACAAAATATTATTTAACTTGTCTATTTGTAGCTTATTGGTGTATGATGTCGTGAGACGACTTTCGCCTCATTTTTCTCAACGAATTTAAGTTGAATCAAAGCGCTATAATGAATGAGGTGTTCGACGTGGATTTGTGAAATTTTGTTCCGGAGATTTGAGTCTCGAAGTTGAGCCCCGGAATGATCGCCACACAGTTATCCAAGACGAGGATTCAAAGACCCTTATGGAGACTGGCCAATTACAAACTGTGCTTGGCATGCCGGAAGAACTGAGCGTTTTTTAATGGTTCAAAATTGGAAACGTCAAAAACGGGTTTTCCACGATTGAACGATTGATAGAAATTACACGTTTCGAGTCTGTTCTTCTTTGCTGTTTCGCAACCAAAACGATCCTTTTTTTATTCAGAAAGTGGATCTTCAACGACAACAGGAGACGTTCAGGACAGTAGTTGGATACCGATGAGCCAACCAGGTACTTCCCAAAGGCGAAAACCCACCAAAAAAAGGCCATGTTTACTGTTTGGTGGTCAGAGGCTGGTGAGATCCGCTATAACTTTCTACAACCGGGCCAACTCATCACAGGGAAGTCTTATTGTGAGGAAATTGAAAAAATGTACCGAATGGGTACGTGAACCAACAAAATTGTCAAATTTGGGACGATACCAATCCACATGAGAGCCAAGAGCGTCCATTGCATCAGGAAAAGTCACTGATTGGGCTGGCGGCGTCATGGGTCTTTATTTCTTTGAGAACGACAGGCCAGGCTATCACAGTCATTGTTGAGCGCTATAGGTCGATGATTACCAATTGATTTTCGCCTGGGCACCAACGACATGTGGTTTCAACATACAGATCATGCCACATGTCACACAGATTATGCCACATGCCATACATATCATGCCACATTGGATATTCTGCACAAGCTATTTGAGACCACGTGAAGGTGATGTTAAGTAGCCACCAAAAACGATTTGACCCCGTTAGGCTTTTTCTTGTGGGGTTTTCTTGAGTCGCAGGTATATGCAAATGAGCCACAAATCATAATGCTCCTCAAAAACAACATAACTCATGCCTTCGGTCAAATTCAGCTTGATTTGTTCGCTTGAGTCATGGTTATATATACATATATGTTATATATACATATCACGGTGAATTCCTGTTTTGAAAATCATTTTAAAGTTTGTTATTACGTGCAGTCAACTTTAAACTGTTTTTTTTTTCAAAACTGTCTCATTTAGGGCCTGGTATATCATTAATTAATAAATACACAACTCGCTTATAAGAACCCCTTCGAAGTGAGACGAAAAAAAAAATGAGTCTACTGCTAGCAGTCGAACGATTCAGGCGATCAACTCGTGCCATTTCTTTCAAATTCTCCAACTTCAGTCACATCTATACCGATGCTTCTGAAACAGAAGATGTTGTGGGAACAACTGTCAACAGTATGTATGTATATAGTAGGGAGGGTGAGTGTATACCCACAGCACTTACGCCACATATGACCCATTGTACATCCTCCCGAGGAGTTGTCCTCCTAGGTCATCGTTCATCCTGTCCTTTCCAGGAAGGTGGACAGGTCACTAGGAAACA
>WOGL01000627.1:0-13844 GCA_015342145.1 Leptinotarsa rubiginosa
GTACCGCCTCAAACAATGTTAAGACGTAAACGTAATATTTAACGCGGAGTAAATAACACACCGCATGCGCTAACTGAATTTGCAATATCTCTCTATTAAGTGATTTACTTGGTTATTCACATTTTATCTTCAGCCGAAAGGGTAAGGGAGCTGGGCTCCATCCCAATTGAACTGAAGACGTTGGTCAATCGAGGACCGCCTGCCTGGTACTGACGATGCCCAATAGGCTGAAACAGCTGTCTATCGGTGGCTGTTGAATTGAAGTCAATATGGGAATGATCAGAATAGTACTTATCTATGTTTATCTTCTGATTTTCATGGAATTATTTTCCAGCAGCTTGACTGCATACGGTTAGATCGCCTAGTGAATTTGTTATTGTTGTTGATGATTCATTAATTAGGTTTTGAACAGGTATTTGTCTTCCCCTTTCATTCGGATGTCTCATTAAAGTTGCCTATACAAATTTCTTATATATAATATCTTGGCATGAGCACAAATGACCACAATCACAAATGAAAGAATATATTTCAGCCAAAAAACTTTCTTTCCCAAAAATTAATCACTCCTAAAAAGATAACCCCTTCAATTCAAATATTTCAGTGGTTTTTGCTGCATTTCAGTAGTTTTACTATTACTCGCCTTGGTGACCAACGATTTCTATCGATCTAATTTCAACCCTTTTTTAACCAAGTTGTAAACATTATATAACTTTCGAATTGATTATCTGTTGGAAGAAAATCATAAATAGCAACACAAAATGAAGCAAATCTACCATAACAGCTTTTTCAAATTGATAATACTGATTCTTGTTGAAAATTCAAAATTTTCCGTCAAATATCACTATCAATAAAACAGTTCCCTTTTTTCATCTATCAGAGTGTAGTTAATTAGACATCCACTGTGGCGCATTTGGAGTTTTCCCTTAGGTATACTGTTTCGTATCTAAATTCTAAACGTAATTGTTATAATCTGTGGATTACAGATAGTCTGCAATTCTTCAACGAATTCGTATTATAATATTCTCAACAGCACTATAACATGTACTAGTATATACTGCCATTTTTTTAAACGAAGATAATTTAGGGTTACTGTTTCCAAAAAAACCCAAACTATAACAGTCTGTCATCTGAAAAACCAATGGTTGTCCATTATACATAATGGCTGTCGCCGAATGTATTACTGTATAAAAGTCTAACAATTCACCACATGCTACCAATTTCAGTTCAATTTCAACTTTGGTGGTATGATCCCTCAAAATCATCCACCTATTAGTATTATAATTCAATACAACAAACTCGAGATGAATACGTTTTCTAAACTCGGTGGTAGTTCAGATGATACAAGCCAATATCCTTTTTGAAACACCTTGTATTGCTATAAGTTGACTACTCCCCTTACCCAAAAACTAGTCTTTAGGCTTAATTAGGTACTATATTTATGCAATAAGTTTTTATAAAGCAAAATCATTGAACAAAATCCGTGAATATATTTTTGAAGTATATGATGAACCATGAAACATTGTTTTATTCATTATATTTGAAGTTAATAACAATTTTACTCTTATATAATCAACGAACTAATTTTATTTTCAATAATCAAAGCAGAAGAATGATGAAATACAAATCAATTACCAGAATTTAGTTTATAAAAAGAGAAAAAGAAAAAAACACCTAAAAAATGCTGCTCCTTTTCCCCTCCTGTTCATAAAAGAGGACATATGCCTCCTCACTCACAAGTTATTTTGGTGAAATTAGGGACACGTGTGAATCGTTGTATTCATGCCACGTTCCACTATAAGGGTGTCTGCAATATGCTGTGTAATGCCCGTTGTAAGTAGTCCCAATGTGATTCGAAAGTGCATATAGATTATAATGACAAGGAGCCACATTGTCTGCTGTATAATTACTCATATCTAATCCTTCTAAAGAAAACTCAATGGCAACATTCAATTTGCCTCTGAAACTTTCCGTTGGAGAGAATATTTTTAAATGAATAACTGAAATACGGGAAAACTTATGGATTGATAGGGACTTTGTGCATTTTCTTCTTTCCTTACACCTCGAACACGTTGATTTTTCATCTCCATCCAGAGTTTTCTCTCTTGTGAAGGAATTACAGAAAGTAACATCTAGAAAAAATACACCATGGTTTAACCATTTTTGGTTCAAGGTGATTCGTTTAAATTGTGTAAATTTTGATGTTTTTAGAGAGAACAAAATCCAGGCTGATATTATATTTGAAAATAAATCAATTATTGAGGACAATGTGGACAGTGTATATTGTCTCAAATTTTATGTACTAATATATAAATAATAATTATAGTAAATCGATTTATTCACATTTCTGAAAGATTTTGACAAAACCACATATTATAAGATGAAAAGCTCCACTGCAACCCAGAATTACCTAATCAATTAATGATTTAATTAGACCAATCACAAAACTGAAACAATATCGACACAATGAAGATATAATAAATCATAAGAAAAACTACTTAATAATCCAATCATGAACAGGCCCTCACGTTTGGTTGAGAATGTTATTATTTTTGAAGTTGAGAATATTGAATTCTATGAATTCCGGTGGCAAGTTATTATAAAGTTTGGCGGCATTGTATGAGATACTTCGGTCTAAAGTTTGGGGATGAAAAGTTGAAGTCGACTTCTTGTAGGTAAATTGTTAATGTTCCGAAACATTATCAATTTTATTGAAAGATAACGTGTAGTTTCATATTCAATAATTTTGCGTGAACAGCTGTCAGGAAATGGAGTTTGCAAAGTTGTGTAGCACGTACCTTTTTTGTTCTGTGATGAAATCTATGGATTCTTAAAGAGAACCTCATACATACATTTTGTATACACTCTAGACGAATATGATTGTTGGGGAGAAGGACAGGGCCGAAAATATAGTCATAGTAGGTACGACAATTTTGAAAATATCAGGGATTCGCAAATTGTCAATTTCATATCTTTTCTCATAACTCTTCTCTTAAGGTATAGATTTCTAAGAATATTGAATGAGATTCTTATCAACTGAGTAGCATGCTTTGTAAATCTCATGTCGCTATCTAACCAATAACCTAAGTTTTTGCCTTTCCTGACAATAGGCAGTGGTTCACCTAGGAGATTAACACCGTCTCCTCGTATTGCGAGTTACCTTTTACTTTGGAAAAAATCATATATTGAAACGAGGAGTGAACCAAGTATTGAGCCTTGGGGTATTGCGTAGCGTCTTAGTAAACGGCTAAAAGTATGAAAAGAGAAATGAAAATTTCTGCAGTAACGTTAGTTACAAATGAAAGTGGTAAAAAACATAGAAATTTTCATTTCTCTTTTCATTATGATGTCCTACCACGTAGTAACGGCTACATCCCTCAATTTATTGGCTAAAAGTATGATTATTTAGATGAACATACGACTTCCTAAGTAATTTCTAACTGATATCAAATCGCAGGATCCAGAGAGTCGAAAGCTTTACTGTAATCAAAAAACAGTACCTAAACATGAGATTTGTCCTGAATCCGTAGCAGAAAATAAATCATCAGTGATATTTGATTGTGTAATAGGATTGTGTAATCAGAGTTATACTATGTGAGTTTGAAGAGGATAGAAAAGAAACCTGCTGTTTTCCACCGTATATTTATTGGAATTTGAAAAATCATACATTGGCTAGTTCAAATGTGACACGTGAAAGGCTGGAACTTTTATCAGAATTGTATGCTAATTTGAATAAAAATCACATATAAAGTAAAGAAATGCGTAATGATATCTCAAGTTTTACGTGATTTAACATGTCACTGATAATAACGAATTCTCATTGTTTTCAGTACCAGCAGATAAAGCAAGCATTCATGTATTTTGACTATGCCGTCTATTGAGCTCACTGGTTTTTTGGTCATACTATCGTTCATTCCTTCCCACAATATTCCTGTGGATGGAAAAAAGAGTGTCAATCATAATGAAGCAGATAATACTATTTTGATGGCTCATGTGGTATGTGTTTTCCAAAAATTAATCCTTCAATATGGTAATATTTTTTCCTGATGATAATTTGAAATTTATTTCATTTCTCGAAATTCAATAAGAGGTGTCGAATATCACTATCTCAAGTGACTGAAAAAATTTCTCTCAGTAAGCTTATGTTTAATTTCATCAAATGCATAGTTTCTCTGAGAAACTGTCTGAAAAAGAGATGTTACTAATTATTTCGAATGACTGAGAGACCGAGCAACTTTTGAGATTTCCTAACAACACCTCTTACACACAATAAATTCTTCAATGAGTATTAAATACGCCTGAAGGAGGTATTTTACAGTAAAAGTATTATAAAAGTATCACTTGAATACTTCAATATGTTTGAAGTTTCAGAAACATTTATCAACTATAGAAAATTTGGGTAACAATTTAAAAATATTCCTGAAATATTAGACCTAGTTGTTTCGTAAAAATGTTGTGATAGGCATAAAAATATATTCGTCGACCAGTCTATTCATATAAACAAGTAGAATTTTATTTCTCTTTCTTTATCTTTGACTGTGTTCATAATTCATTGTATACAGTGGAAAGAGAGACACTGAAATAGGGGGAGATCCGAGAGAGGAACGACAGGAACTAATATGGCATAACGTGAAAATAAAATATTGCGACATTTATTTTCCTCAAATACAAAAATAAAATATTCAAAAATGTATTACAAATTGTGACAAGGTTAGGTAAGGTAAGGTCAAAAGTGGGTGGGCCTATTCGAACCTCCACCGCAACCCGTAAGGGTTTATTGTGGCTCACACTCGACCACATAAACCCAGTTTGTTGACGAGGCCGATTAGTTTATATGGTGGGTGATCTTTCAGGTCAGATGGTAGAAGTGTGGTTCTACCAGAGTCTGAAAACCTGATTCGATCCCAGCCGGACAGGCACAAAGTATATGCTCTGCTGTATCATCATTTTCCAAACAGAGGCGACACACACTGTCCTCCGACAGTTCGAGTCTGTGCATAAGATGATTCAGAGGACAGTGACCTGTAAGGAGGCCTGTTAGACATCGTAGTTCATCCCTACTATTGTCCAACAACTGTTTGGTTTCAAGCTTCGAATAGTAAAACCTGAAGCAATGCCAATAACAGGGTCCGGTCTGATGAAGCTACTTGCAGCACCCTCCTTTGTAAGGGAGTCAGCAGCCTCATTGCCTTCCAGGCCACTGTGGCCAGGAATCCAAACCAGATATAATTTCTTAAGTCTTCCTATCGGGGAGAGTAGTTTTTGGCAATTTGCTACCAACTTAGACGTTGCTCGGTAGGAGGCAAGAGCTTCCAACGCCGCTTGATTGTCCGAGAAAATTTTTATTGACTTATGTGTGACGTTGGATCCTACCAATCTCTCCGCACACAATTCAATAGTATAGATTTCCGATTGAAATACAGTCGCATAGGTCCTTAGGCAGGTTGATATCTCTGTCTTGGGTCTCCAATTGAAAACACCTGCACAAGAGCCCGAAGGTGTTTTCGATACATCTGTAACAACTATCTGCTCAGTGTTACTATCTTCATTCGGGTTTGAAGGACGTCGTAGTTTGGAACTAAATCCTAAAGTTTCGCCATCACGAGTGGCTACCTTCTTCAGAGGTTTATTCATCTTGATTCAACGATGACTGGTGATTTCTAGTTTGTATTTATGTTGGTCTCTCTTGTTGATGCGTTGCTATTGGCCGAAGTGTTATTACCTGGTGATGACGTAAAATTGCATTGCGCTTTTGTCACTTTAGCATCTTTTAGTATGGGATTCCAAATATGGTTAAGCGTTACCGACTCCTCCTCTCTGTTGTAGTTTTCCGTATGTTCCGCTACTGCCGATTTGTCTATTTGACCTAATCTACAGTTTCTCCGATGTTCATTCAGCCTTATACCCATGGGTCTTTTGGTGGTACCGCAGGTGCATGGTATACGATATATATGCTCCTAAAATTTCCTTCTCCCGGAGGATCCAATTCTCTTTACTCGGGCAAAGTACTGTACAAGGCCGTTCGTAGTTGACAGTTGTAGGCATAATGTCAGAGGTCCTTCCCAGAATGCTGTGACGTTCAATGGCAGCCAGCAGTCTAGTGTATTAGCATTAGATTGCTTTGTCCAATTGGCGATGTGCACAAGTCTATATGCAGTCCATCTAGCCTCTCACTCCAGAAAAATGTGAATAGAAGGTAGTTCTAGAAGGATCTCCATGACCGCTGACGGTGTGGTACTGATGGCACTACAGACAGCTAGATAAGCCTGTCTCTGTAAGCCAGAGAGCTTCGTCTGAGCCGGTTTCTGTAAAGCCTTCGGCCACTAGGCAATTGCCCCATAAGTGATCATTGGTCTGACAATTATCACATATATCCAACGGTTATGTTTGGGACCTAAATCCCAAGTTTTACTACGAATCCTTCGATATGTCCATAGGAACAGTCTGAATTTGTGTAGAATTTTTTGCAAATGAGCGTTTCAGGTGAATGAAATCACCCCTCCATTGGGGAAAAATGGCGTTAGATCGTCCAACTTTCTTCTCCTGGTGGAGGGGATTATCAGGGTTTTGCTGGGGTTGACAGACATCTGCTCCCTCTATCATCAAGTGTGAACCTTGCCAAAATGACAAGGTCATCTGCATAAGCTTGCAGATCTACTTCTCTTCTAACGAGGGCATCAAGCAGATTATCCATCAGGAGCGACCACAGAAGGGGAGATAGTACCCCACCTTGAGGGCAGCCCCTGGTGACCCTGAAGCTTATGGCCTAGTTTTGAAGAGTCGTAGTTGCAGTATTGTTCACCACTGTGGCATATATTCATCCACTTATGGTCGATTCTATACCTTTCCTAGCCAGAGATGATAGTATTGATTTAGGTAGTGCATTGTCAAATGTTCCTTCAATATCGAAAAATCCAGCAACCGCAATCTCCTTGTTGTCACGGGATTGGGAAATTTTCTCTACAAGGTTGTTTATTGGTAAATCTGTCGATTTGCCGGTTTGATAATCATCAAACTAACTAACTCTTCTCGGATATATAGTTTCTCATGATGGTTCAAAGATGATCAATTCACCTTTTTTACTTTTACTTTTTTTAGTTAAGAAATAGACAAATGACTACTCTATCACCATATAGGTACTGCTTGATATTCCTGGTTTACAGGAATTTCAAAGAAATGTGATTGGAACCATTTTTCATTGCAATATTTATTTAACACTTCTTTACCTTTTCTCCAATAACAAATAAAACCAATTTTTTATTTGTAACACCTATATATTCATGTAACATAACAAATACTTTATGTTCTATATATTTTGGAAACGATGTCTAAAATACATACAACAGGCAAATATTGTCTCATATTACATTTGTAGGAACTGCTTATGTTGAAACTGAAAACTGTGCCAAATAAATACCCAGTCTTATGGTAATAAATATACTAGTAGTTTTTTCTAAACGAGCCTTTATGTACAGGAAGCTTAAAGTTGCAACTAAATGCTTTTGAACAGAACCAGCTTCAACATAAATAGCTCTTTTTGATTCTTTAATGATGACTAAAACCGGAAAGTTAACTCCATGAATAACAAAAAAAATTGGTTTTAGCCCTTATGACAATGAATTTCTGCTTTACCTACATTTTCTCATATTTGATTTTTCTTTAGAATTTTGTTTATAATGTCTACAAACAGTTCAAGTGAATGCAATAAAATTCTTTTGAAAGTGATTCTTTAAGTTACGTCCAATTCTTGGTAGCTCCTTTCAGATCTCAGTCACAATATGCATAATATTCAATGATAGAATATTCTTAAATACACATTCAAATATTTACAGATCTTAATATCTATTTAAAGCATTATTTTTCATTAATTTAGTTCTTAAAAACATACTAAAACATCTATGCTATGACTAGGATACTCGTATAAACTAAATAAAACTTGAACCAAATCATATTACCACAACCTATGAATTTATTGTACTAAGTGAAAATTTTGAAATTTTTTCGTTGAGCTGATTTCAACAAATTTTTTCAATAAAAAAGTGCACTATACACAACCATAATTTTTATATATTCATCAATAGCCATAAATAAATGTACAATAAAGAAAATTTATATAGATCAACATACACTTTGTCAACAAATATTTCATACAAAGTATTTAGACTACCGGAAAATTCATTTTTTATAATATTACTTCTCAAATACAGTTTCTGAATACTTTGTATGTTTCAATATATTCTGTAAATAATCACAAATATTTCACTTTTCCAGTTTTGAGTAGCCATTACAATCATTCCGCAATTATGATAAAACAAAAATAACCACAAGACAACTCACACTCGTATGGTTTCTGCCAAACTTTCAGTCACACTTTTTTCAGTCATAAATATATTTTTACACTTACTTCTAATATAACATTAAAATACAGGGCGTTCTACATACCGATTCGAAAAAATAACACACATTTATAAATTACCCTGTATACATATACAGTACCTTTATGATTCTTATAGTAATAACTTAACTCGTGTAAAAGTCTTTCAAATATCAACAAAAAGCTGAAGAGTTTCAGTAACAAGATAAACTAAACATGTTTTCCAATTTTACAGAAAATATAAATAATTTATATAAACCCTCTTTGTATATATTATATATAAACATGTTTTCTATGAAGCCCATTTTTTAATTTCATCTCAACTTATTCATTCATGGCTAAAATCTTGAGAAAAAAACTCGCGATCTTGAAAAGTAACTATAATTCAATTAAGCAATAGATTGTGACCATTCGACGGCATCGTGGTTTTCTACATTCTCCAAATGAAAAATCAATTTTTGATTTATAGTAAGTTATTTGATTCAACTTACACATCGCTTTCGAACCCCACCAATATTAAATCAAACATAAAATAGGAGAACTACTGTTATGCTACCTTATGCAAATCAGTAACTAGATAATGAAAAGAGTCGAATCTAATTTAGTAAATGTATGATACCTGATTAAAAATGTGCCACAAAAAATTTTGAAGTAAAAAATGACGTTTCACGAAATCTATTTAAAAATTTATTGCCTAGTTATACAATATAACATCAGTGAAAGAAATACTACTCATTTGATTCTCTAACAAAGTATAGTCCAAAACTAAAATTGATTTTTTTGTGGAAAATAAATATCCTGTTCGTATGTTGTACTTCTATGTAAAAGTTTTTTTCTCTTGTGGTTTCAGGAATATAACAGGCTGAGTAGCAAATAACATAATAAAAAGTTACAGTAGTTTTTTCTGCATAATCTCATTGTATCCATACAAATAAGGTTCACAACAAAATAAATTCTCACTATAAGTATTTCATTATCTACTTCACATGTTGATTGTGGGAATTATTCCGAATATTTTTCAATTTAGTTAGAAAATCTAGCCAGTACACAAATCGATATGCCATAATCAATATAGATGAACTCGTCTCAAGAATGAAAGCGCACATTTACTAGTGGAAAAGGATTATTTCAATATAAGATAGATAGCTTATGGACGATATTTCTCAATTGTGCTTTTCTCAATTATAATTTGAAACAGAAAATTTAGATAGAAGAATAGTTTCACTTCCAAAAAATACACTGGGAGTAGTGACAGTTTTACAATTTTGACCCTGTTAAACATTATTTTACAGAACTTCTTTCAATCTAAGCAACTAAAGATAGAGAAGTTTATAAAATACTTTACTTTTGAATGCAACTTGATTTTAGAATAAAATGAAATCTCCATGGAGATGTCTATTTTAGATTTCATCTTCAATTTCTGGAAGGCAAGATGATCTCAAGCGAAACTGAACTGAAATGAAACATGTATCTTCCCCACTTTCTCAAACTTCAAGGAGTTTGTCAAAGTTTAGTTGCTCTAAATTCCACAGCACAAACACTACATTGAATATTAATCGTTATTCATCGTTATTAATAGAGGGGAATAATTATTTAAAAAAAGATACATACATGGAAGATATCAATACTAGTATTTCTAGTATGAAAGGTGCTTCAATCAAAACGTTTGCAGAAGTTATCAAGGAATTGTGGTCAGAAGTTTCATCTGATAGAGTAATAAACAATGCCTACTTTAAAAGTCAAATTCAAAGATTTACCCCTCAATTCATGGTATCTGCCCATCAAGACGCCCAGGAATTCCTTCAATATATTTTAGAAGGTTTACATGAGGACCTCAATGGAATTACTGAGAAACCTAAACCAATCTTAGCGGAGATTGACGAAAAATTGAGCGACAGCGGAAAAGCGCAAGAGTCCTGGCTGAGATACTTGGTCAATTAAAATCTACTATGAAGTGCACACACTGTGGATACTCATCAGTAACCTTCGATCCTTTCTGGGATTTGTCTCTCCCTATACCACAAATAACTGGCCAATTGAGTTTTTGTCACAATGCTTGGATTTTTTTACAAAAGAGGAAATCCTGGGTGGAGATGAAAAACCAACCTGTTCGAGGTGCAAGGAAAGAAGAAAATGCACCTATCCCATAATCCCTATCAATCCATAAGTTTCCTCAGTATTTCATTTAAAAATATTCTCTCCAACGGAAAGATTCAGAGGTAAATTGAATGTTGCAATTGATTCTTCTTTAGAAGGATTAGATATGAACAATTATGCAGCAGACAATGTGGCTCCTTGTCGTTACAATCTATACGCGCTTTCGAATCACAGTAGTACTACTTACAACGGGCATTACACAGCATATTGCAGACACCTTTATAGTGGCACGTGGAATGAATACAACGATTCACACGTGTGATTTCACCAAAATTGCTTTTGAGTGAGGAGGCATATGTCCTCTTTTATGAACAGGAGGGAACAAAGCAGCACTTTTGAGGTGTTTTTTTCTTTATCTCTTTTAATAAGCTAAATTCTGTTAATTGATTTGTATTTACTCAGGTTAACAATTAAAATAGTCTAAGGTTTAAATAGTAATCATTGCTATATCGAAAATTGTAAGTGCGAGCCTATCTGAAGTTCACAAAGATGGAAGAGAAATATACCTAGCTGATTTTTTACAACTGAAGGTGTTCTGAAGGAGGCAATTCTCCTTGATGGAGATATTGCTGGTTTACCTCAATGCGTAAAATGTACAGATCCCTGGGAATAGATTGAGAGGAAAAATTATGATGCTATAATTAAACAGGATACAGAAACCATATTGACAATCATTACCTCCACTACCTTTCAATTCATAGAACACTCTATGAAATACGCCAGTCCCAAGAAACTATTCATTTCCGGAGAGACGGACAAGAATACAATTTTGATATTGTAGCAAGCACAAAACCAAAATCTATGTGAATAACGAAGAAGTGTGAAAAACAGTGTTGAAGAGATAAATAAGTACCAGAACTTTTACATTTATAAACGGATCATATTCAAATTTGATATGTGTCTATGGTAGACAAAACCATATGAAATTAAAATCTAATGTGGTGAAAGATAAATCCAGTCCTTACTTCAGACATTATTTTTGAAAAAGAGTTTGTACCATTTTGACATTAGCATTATATTTCAAATCAGTCCCATAAAATGGAAAAAATAAATTACATTCTGAATTTCATTATTGAATAATCAATGTAGTGAATTTTTTTAGGAATTTGTTTTAACCAGTAGGAGCACTTATGGAAGGTGTTTGGAAGCTCCATTATAAATGTTTTCCTTTCAATGGAAGTTTAACTTTTGCTAGGAAATCGTTTTTGTAACTTTTACTGAATGATTGAAAATATATCACTAATAAAGAACTAATAAACAAAAATTAAAGTTGACAGATATGAATTTATATCTATTTAGAAAAAGGTCAGATGAACATAATGTAAAACTGTTTTGAATTTCATCTGATTCTGCGGAATGCTAATTTGGCTCTAAAAAGTTATTATTATTATTAACGTTTTGAACTAATGGATCCCTGAAAAATTCATTACTGAGTATTTTCAAAACTGATTTCCATCAAGTTGCAAACTATTCGATTTTATTATACAGGATGAGCACATGATTCAGCCACAAAAAAGCATTTGAAATATTACCTCATATACTTTAGTGAAAAGCGGGGTTTTGAAGATGCCATACGAAATACATCTACTACGAAACACTAAAATGACACACATTGAATTACTTTTTCGTTTGATTCACTTCAAATGAAACTATCAAGCTGAATGATCGCATATCATTTTCGAGACGGTTCACACATCTCACTAACACATTAATTTCATTAGTTTATAACTCACAGTTTAACAGTTGATTTCTGACTTTTGACTGCCTCCAATATGATTCGAGAAAGGATCATTTTGCAATATTCCATTACTGGTCACCTCATCTCCAGTGTTGATGTTGGCATATTTCTTGTTCTGTGGAGGTGCCATCGCCTGTTTGGCAAGGGCTCCAGCATCTAACGATACACCAGATTTAAGTGTGCAATCATTTCTCAAATTGTTATTATGATTGGTGACGGTACTGTTCGGTAGGGAAACCGGTGATACTTTGGGGTTAGGAGTAGTGTTATCCACCGGCAAGAGAAGTTTGTTAACGACCTAGAGAAAAAAATAAAAAATGTCAAAACGTTGGCCTGGCGGTGCAGTTATTTGTGTTTTCAGAGGTCTCCTTTCACGAGTCTCTATGTACATATTATATTTTGACTGAAAAATGTACGATAGATATAAAAATTCTGCTGCAGTTGTGATGTATAGTGAAAAATAATTTAGCTCAATTCGAAGTAAATTAGTTTTGTTGAATTCTGAACTGACTCTTATAGCAAACTGTTAACTTGAGTTATGTCTCAACTCAAAAGAACCTCAGAGGGTTAATCAGATTGAATCTGAAGAAATATTGATACTATAAGTTCGTATAGACTAAGAATGCGTGAATGCCATACCTTCTTCACTTATTAAAACTGAAAATGTCTTAGGCATGCCCCTGACATATATGTAAGAACGGTGGACTATCTAATACAAAGTTATCGTGGATTTGGTAGATAACAGGTATCAAAGTTGTTTAAAATTATTTATAACTATATCATAGAATAAAAGCTGAATTTTATATTAATCGGGTAACTATCAGAAGTTGTTACTTCAGTAGCCTGACAGCTTCGATAGTTCTAACATCTGGCCAGATGAGATTGTAATTTTGATTTTATTGGAATCATTATACGCACATTGAATAATAAAATTAGATAATATTCTTTGAAAGACATTTTTTTGTTGACGACTCAATACTTCTGTTTTTTGGGTATATAACCTTACACAATCTGAAGAATTAACAAAAAAACTCATGAAAAAAATCATATATTCTTTCAGCAGGTAACAACTGTATTTGAAATAACTCTGTGGAAATGGATCGTATTTGGTTGCCATTACTAAGAAGAAAGTTTGAAGACGGAAATATGAACCTAAACTGAATTCTCAGAAAACATCCAGTATATCTATTCATATAGACTATCTGGACATTCCATTTTTTTGACGTATGTCAAAAGAGTTAGAGCTATTCACAATTTGAGGCGAAAGTTTTAAAGTGAATTTCAAGTTCTGAAAACGGAAAAAGATTGTTTTCCGAAACGTTGACCATTAAAGAAAAGTTAATATGAATATTGTAAAGTTTTTATAGACTTTTTCAATTTGTGGGCAAAAATAATGAATACAAATTACTGACTAATAGGACTCTTCAGTGATTTATATTACGCAGTAACATTTTGGGGTGAACTTTTCAGTTTACACTTTATTACAATCAATCAATCAATTTATTCAATTCAGATACATATTCTTGTCTATAATAGATGTTAGCATATCTTTAATGAAAATTACAGTAAATTTAAAAA
>WOGL01000628.1:0-13842 GCA_015342145.1 Leptinotarsa rubiginosa
CTTTCAAAAGCTTATAAACACATTAAATATATGTGTTTGTATTAATTAATATATCATAAAATTAAATCTACAACTAGTCCTAAAATTCATAAAAATTAGCCTGACTTCCCCAAATTCAAAATGAACCAATTTTCAGTAGAAAAATGTTTTATTGAAATTTGTATGTATTTTTCTTTCTAAGATGATTGTTTTTTTCTTATACAATTATCTATAGAGAAATGAAAGATTTTACTTTGAATTTATACTGATCACATCTCTTTACAAAATTAATAATTTTGTGGAACCTTTGTTCAGACATCGGTATTTAGACATCTTACAAAAAACGTTTGATTCTGTTTGTTCTTGCTGCAATTATATTTTCAGCAGTTTATATCATATAATAGGAAAGTAAAAAAACATAGAGGGCGTCAAGGTTTGGATCTCAGTTATCACTAGACCTGATTAAAGTAGTAACAAACATTCTAACTGATATTGAGACTATTCATTACCAATAAACTTCAACTGAACAACAATCAATAAAATTTAAATTTTCTACTAAAAGATACTACAATTATCCCAAAATATTACTTTCCACATCCACCCAAATTTTGCTGTCAATTAAGAAAAAAATACGGAACTTTGTGCATGAATGCATGAATGACTATTGTAGATGATTATGATAAATTGGAAAGCAACAAAAAATAAAATCACCTTTGTTATCTTTTATTAAAAACAAAAACTTCAACAATTATCATTATATAGATGAGTTTCTTTGATGAGGCAACAGTATCTATAAACTGTTCATTGTATACCTTAACTATTTTTTCTTCGGACTAAGTACACTTTTGATGTGATACAGTCTCTGTTCCTCTTCCGATATGGACGAAGGTGCTCCGCTAAGAGGGTCTCTGCCATCAAAATTTTTTGGAAATGCTATAACATCTCTAATACTAGCTGTATTCAATAACACTGATAGAAATCTGTCTAAACCCAGAGCTATCCCTCCATGGGGAGGACATCCTGAGCCTAACATGTCCAGGATGTGTTGCATAGAATCTGTTTCTATTCTTAATTTTTCCAAAATACGTTTTTGAAGTGCTGGGTCGTGAATTCTAATGGAACCACCCCCTATTTCTTGTCCGTTCATCACTAAATCGTACGCAAGAGACCTAACCTAAAATAATAAATTGCTGGTTCATTAATTTTCATTTGTAATTCACCATCATAAAAAATAAAAAAAGTTGGAATTACAAAAAATCCAAAACTATTTGTATTTTAACTTCTGAAACATGAAATTTATTATTAAAATCGGCTTTCTATAATCACAGATTTAAAATAATTGTAATGGAAGCTGAATTTTTTGAAAATATCGGTTGACCACTGTTTTAATGGGATTGTATTTTTATCTTTCATACTGCAAGCCCAGTTAAATAAATCGAACATATCGGGTCTGATTTTCGAGACACTGAGAAAAAAGCAGGTTACAAGTGAGGGTACTGAAAAAAATTTCCTTCAATGTCTTAGGTTTTTTGATGGTTCTGGTGAATAGGAATTGATTTATTTCAAATCTTAAGGTGCCAAACCAAATAGAATGTACCTACTGTCTGAAGTGAAAGCAAAGTAACATTTTTTGATATAACCAAAAATAACAGAAACATAATTTTTCATTACTGTTATAACTTTATCTGATTTTTTTATTCACCAATAGATAGTGACCCTGAGTATGAAACTTTCACTCCATTTGACAAGTCAATACAATACCATTAGAAAAGTAGCCACCTGCCACCTGGTATAAAAAATGAGAAATGGATATTAGTTTTAGACCTCTATAAATAATTTATAGATTGAAATGAACCTTCTATACATTCAAAAGGGACTGTGATTCTGAAAAGTACAAGTGTTACTCTTTTTGACATGTGTTTTTTCAGAAATCAGTTTAATTGTTTGCTGAAATGAGCCTTGAGAAGAGTTCTACATTTCTGATGTGTTATAATCTATATCCGAGATATTTTTATTTGAATATTTATTTACCTTCAGTGGGTTGATTTCAAGATCACTCATATCATCTGGATGGGGTGCGGTGAAAGGGTGGTGCACACATTGCAACTGACTTGAATTTTCAGACAATTCAAATAAGGGAAAATCCACGACCCAGAGAAAATGATTTCCTTTCTTCCTAATCATCATGCCAAGGTTTTCCAAGAAATTTACATATTCCAATCTGACTTTACCCAATAGAGACAGCTAAAGGAAACATTATGATGGGAGAACATATACAGGGTAGCCAAATAAAAATGATGTACCGCCATTATCAGGAACTGTGTCCACATTTTAGAAACATATAAAAACCGTCGCTTTTTTATTCCTGTATTTTCAACTCTCCTCCTTCCAACCCCCAAGGCGGGTGATAATCACCTACCTAAATCTTTTAAATGGCATGGGAGTTTGAGTAAGAGGTCGTTTTCTGTTTAAAAAATCTGTTTAAAATCTGTTTTTCCGAACCCACGACCTTCCGATCGTGAGTCGGGCGCACTACCATCGCGGCCAATTCCTATTCCAAAACCTATGAAATTCTCTTAAAGAGGTCATTGAATTTTTTATTTCTGGTTAATTTTATAAGAGATTAGTATTGAACATTTACATTTGTTCAAATGCTTAATCACTATTTCAACCTGCATCTTTAGAAGATCTGCCTTGATAAAATTGTTAACGAGTACCATCGATGGACACAAGTGGTCATCACTATGAATATTTAATCAAGTAAATTAGCAAGTCGTCTAAACAAATTCATATTTTTAAATGTACTTTTTTCAAAACTATTAGAAATAATTTGAAAATTCAAAAGCAACTATCATGAGAAAAGTCTTCAAACAACATCTTAGTCCACCCCTCTGCCAATTAAAAATAATGGGGTGATTGATATCCTCCTCGCTTGAAGGTGAAAATGGCGTGGTAAAAATACCTGAAAAGCCAGTTTCATTAAAAAAATTAACAGGTTCTCCCTTTTCCTAATATGTCGAAGCAGTTCCTGATGAAGGATTTATTTTGTTTTCTTTTGGCTACCCTGTATTATTTAAAAAGCTACAGAGAATATTATTTCGCTTACCACCTCATCTTTGTTTCCATATGATAGTAATAATACTGATTCATCTTGAATTTTATACTCTTCCACAAATCTTGATGCCAACTGTGTTGTTAGTAACTTTCCAATCTTATTCACCCATTCTGAAGTAGAGACTATTTTGCTTTGTATAAATTTCGCTCTCTCGTATTTATTCCCTAAAGTTTGCAATGAATCCTTTATTTGTTTGCTCAAATTAGCATGTTCTTTAGGAAATGATATGAAGTAGGCACCGAAATGTTCTTCTGAAGCGAGTTTTGTATTGATTTTGAATAAATCGGTACAGTTTTTTACCTAAAAGGTGACACTGATGGAAATCCCAATAAAAATACTTGCCATTTTGAGGATGCCACTTTGAAAACTTTCCAGCCTTGATATATTTCTTCCAGGAAATAATAGGAAAACTTACAATTTTTTACTGAAAATATTCTTCACTACTAAAAATAAAAAGTAAAATGTTTCTGCCGATGATGCTAACTTGGTTATTGAAATGCTTGTCGAGAGACAGTGTTTTCGTTCTGGTGTGAGAAACAGATTCATTTCAGACCAGAGGTTCCAATTCTACTTATCACAACAATTTTATTTGCAAGCAGAACATTTAAAAAAAATATTTTTATCCCTCGTGGGTTCAACTACTTACAAATATGAACGGTAAAGAATGTGAATAGAAAAATAGGACACGTTTTGTACGGTTTCAGAAAATTCTACTCACGCTCAAATGCTCGAAGTTACTGTTGGTGTCAGGTCTCACATGCCCATCCCTTGATGTGGATTTGTAAATGTTAATTGAAAAACTTGAAAGTGACATATGTGAATTGAATTTTAATTTTATAGATTCTGCCAATAAATAGTCAAAATAAAGTTATTTCTGCTTTTTTGAACAAAAAGAAAGTCAAAGCAAACACCAGCTTGAAAAAGCTTTTACTCGAAATGTTTACATGGAAAATAACTAAAAAATACATTAAAAGAAAAAGTACGTTTGATTTAATTTCATAGGAATCAAATGCCATCTGAACAATCGGAACACAACAAGTGGGAATGTATCAGACATATACATTTCATATTTTTGACAAGATGTTCAGATTTACTGTCCTTGCAAAAATATCATCATTTTCTCGCTTCAGTTGTGTTGTAAGTAATATCTCCAACTTTTCTATACACTTGTTAATTACTGCCTCCTTTCTAGAACCTCTCTAGTTGTGCTCAACGCTTTCGATGGTCTTCAATGAGCATAGACGCAAATTCCTTCAACTCATTCTTCTAAAATTGGACTATTTTTTGATAGTGGAAGCATACATTTCTCTTTTTTGATTAGTGATGCCAGCTATAGTCATCAAATGAAAAAAAAATCACCATTGGCCTTTAGCCGAGAGTTTTTTGTTACACTGAACGTAGCACAAATAAACGTGTTTCTATTGAACTGTTGCATTATCTTTCCCAATAAATAGTGAAATTCAATACCTTCTATACTGTAGATAAATTTCTGAAACATCAACTTGGTTCAGCCAAGTGCAAAGATGGCAACACTTGGTTACCAAAAATGGGCAGATAAAGCTATCTGCGAGATTTACGGGTCCGAAATATAAATTCTCTCCAAGTACCCCAATTTATTATTTTTTTATTAACAGTTTCAGAAAAATCGCATTCAATTACAAAAGTTATTAGAACTGGCCTACTCTAACAGTAATAGTTCCCAGGTAACAATCCAACTCTTGAGAAACAAGAATAAAGTTGTTAAATTTTTGTTTGTTTGTTTCTTTGCTTTCACAGAAAAACTTTCGATTAACGAGAAACATTAAAAATAAAACCCTAGCAATTTCCAATCTTTTCTGAAAACTTCAAGAGGAACTGACCGGCATGTTGATGTAATTTGTTTTTCTAGATTTTCAATATCGACAGGTTGTGTTTTATGAAGACCAGATTTGAAATGTCCCTAAAAAAGTCTATAGCAGTTAAATCCGGTGATCTCAAAGGCCATTCTAATGCACTCTTTGTGCCAATTCATCTACCTAGGAATCTCCTGTTGAACCACTGTAGAACAGCAAAATAATGAGATGAAGCACTGTCCTGCTGATAATGAAAAATATCTGCAATGTTTCTTCAAGCATGATCGCCTGTCAAGTTGTCTTCAAAAAATAAAACACCACAATTGACTTTTGCAAGAATACCAGTCCAAACATCTTTTTGTTTGATGTTGTGTATGCTCTTCTCGAAAAATATATGGGTTACCAATCAGAAAAAATTAACATTCATCAATGCAACATATATTCAGCAAAAGATTAGGGATGGCACTAACTAGGTTAAACATCGTTTTGCCTATCTGTGTTCAGCTCTAGAAATATTTACATATTAATTTTTCAAGGCAAAACTAACAAACTCCAGTAAGTAAAGTTGATGTAAATGTTTTCAGCAATATTTTAAATTGGCCAACACAAGTACAGCCCATTTTTGCACTACAAAATTACTGACCACTACAGAAGCTTGACTTCAGTTTACTATAGACTACCTTAGATAGCTTTGAGCTGTTTCAAAATATGGCCATTATAACAGGTTTTTTATTAGCCAATTGTGCAGAAAAACAAAATATGCAAGATCACTTCAGCTTACAGTCAATGGGCAGCATTTCAGTTAGTTCTTAATATTCAAAAGTTGTTTCATTTAAAGAAATATTGGTTTTACAATTTCTTTCCATTTGAATGTAGTGCATAGTTTTCTTTGGCATACATTATTGAGTATAACATACATACATATAGCATACAATGCTATAGAGGAAGTTTTCAAATTGTCATCCTGAATATAAAAGGATATGAATGAATAATACCTTATAGTCGAACCTAACATCAGGTTTATCACTGCCATAATTTTCCATTGCTTCTTCATAAGACATTTTCTGAAATCGCATTGGTATTGGATCAAAAGATTGCGGCCAAGAATACTGAAGAAGGTCTTCTATCAATTGAATTATACTATCAACATTCGTGAAGGATAGCTCAATATCCAACTGGGTAAATTCTGGTTGTCTATCTGATCTTACCCCTTCGTCTCTGTAGCACCGAGCTATTTGAAAGTACCTGTCAATGGCTCCCGCCATAAGCATTTGCTTGAATTGTTGAGGGCTCTGAACTAGACTATAAAACTGACCGGGGAATTGTGTAGGAACAATAAACTCTTGTGCCCCCTAAAAATAATTTTTGTTTCAAGAAACATCATCCTGGAAAGGGCAGTTTTTTTTTTATTCAATATAAATCTCACCCCAGGTGTGGCCTTGAATAATGTCGGAGTTTCAACGTCAATGAAATGATTGTTAATTAAAAATTCTCTCATTTTCATGAGCAATTTGGACCTCAATCTCAAGTTTTGTTGCATGATGGGAAATCTCAAATCTAGGTATCTATACTGCATCCTCAAGGGTTCTTTAGCTTTCTGAAATTCTCTGATGTTGAACGGCAAATTGTCTCTGGCTTTATTAACCACTCTGAATTTATCCACAGAAACCTCAATTTCACCTGTTTTTTGATTTTTATTCGCCATGCCCTTTGGTCTCGATAAAACTGTGCCTTTCACTTCAATAATTGATTCAAAGGGTAGGAATTCTAGAAAACTTTGTATTTCCGTGTCCTAAAATACAATGCTTAGTAATTCAAAAAACACAAAGTAAAAATTGACCACGTATTTTTTATTTAATATATTGATGAATGTAGCCGTTAGTGAGTGGTAGGAAATCATGTTTTTTTACCACTTTTATTTGTAACTAACGTTACTGCAGTTTCGTCCTATACGGACATTTTCAAACTTATACAATATGGTAAAAAACATGGAAATTTTCATTTCTCTTTTCATTATTTTTTATTTCACTAAAAAAAACACTTTTTTTTTATAATCTTTTGCTAAATGATATCGTAGGTTCATTGGAATTTTTGTTATTATTTGTTAGCAAATATCACAAAAATTATGTCAATAAAAATTGAAAATTTTACTTAGAATTTCTCTAGAAAAACGTACACATTTATTCATTTCCGGAAATGAATACAACTTGTCAACTCAACCTTTCTTTGAATAAACACTACAGAAACTATATGATACTACCAAAAAAACAACCAAAAAGTCCCTTGCAAAAGTGTCAATAAGTTTCATAATCAATTGTATAATGTTTGTAGTTTTCTATTTTGAGAAAATCAAACATTTTGTATGGAAAAAATGGAAGTAGCAAATGATTCTGACAATAAGCTTTATTACTGCGATTATTATAAATATTCAGGTTAGCTTTGTCAAAGTTATTTTCCATGTTTGTCACAGTCATAGATGAAACGTCAGACATAAAAACCTAGACACCACCGCCAATATACCCAAGAAATAGCTTTGACATAGTCATTTCCGACATAAAAATTTACACTCTGATCAAAGTTAGCTTCATTTTATTTATATTTGTTGTGAAATTATGTAATCCTATTTCATTAAACAAAAAATCTATTTCAACAATCCTAATTCTATCAAACAAGATGATTCATTTCAAATATGGACACTTTACCAATTGTAATATTCTAAAATGTGGATTTCTAACAAGGTAGAAGTTTGATTACTATACTTTTTCATTAACTATGAGTTGCGTCTCTCCATATCCATCTCTAAGTACGACAAATTTATTCATTCTCTGGTATTCCAACCATCCACAGAGAGTAACTGATTGTCCAATATTTTCACTGGTGAGTTCTCCACAGGTGTGAGTCCTGTTGGTATATTTACTGTTACTAACATTATCTACATTTTGACTTTCATTTTCATCAATCAAATAAACTTGTCTTGAAATTCTGGATGTTGCATAACTTCTTTCATTATACTTGGGAAATTTCAGCACAATGTTTCTGAAACACTAGGATATCAGATATGTAAACAGGTCAATTTGAACCTATGTTATGGATTCAATATTGTATTCTTTGTTGAGAGGACTTTGATTAAAATGAAGGTACTACAGAATTTATGGGTAATATGTATGAATGTGGATTTACGAAACTCAAAAGTAATAAGTCATAAGCAGTTGAATCATTGTTTCAATGGCAACATTCATACATGACTCGTAAGTTTTTAGTAGGAACGAATGAAAATCATGCATTCGAGTAACTTAAAACTGAAGCTTAACATCAGTACATAAATCCAGCTTCAGACTTTTTTGAAAAAGTTCATTTTAAATGCAAAGATGTTAATTGGAGAAAATACATGTAAACTAATTGTTATTCACATAATTAATATATAGAAAGCAGGTGAATTAGTTTTGGGTAGTTATATTGCAGATTTTAAAAATCGATTGCAACTATTCCATGAACTAATCAATAAACATTCTTCTTACCTCATGATTATATTGAGAGTGGACCAATTCCTTCAGGAAAAAACGATGACATTTTCCTAGCCCTAGTAGGCGGCCAAGAGTAATCATTTCTCTCTTCTACTGATATTAATCAAGTAATCATTCAAAAAATTTAAAAAAATGCAGTCCTTCAATAATAATATGAAGTGTTATTTATATCCTACTGTGAAATTAAGAAATAATGAATCGATGATGACAAATTCAAGGGTATGTATAAACATCTCAAATAAATAGTTGACAGTAAATTAACATTTTATTATTTTTATTTCATTCCTACATTTAGTTTTATATTCGATTAGTTATATCCTGACTGACTACAGAACAGGACGACGTAATTTGATAATTGAAATCATATGACATAATGTAATTTTCTTCATCTTCGCTTTTTTTCGCTTTTCTTTGCTTCCTCTAAGGTGCAGTAGACCCACAAAACTATAACTTAGAGAGTTCTGTGAGTAGACCAGTAGGTCATTATCAATAAGAAAATAAATATTGCAAAATAATATCTCTCCCAACTACCTACACAGTAGGTTCTGATAAATGCCTGCCGGAAAACAAATACTTCCCCAGCTGATATCACGTTGGACATTAAATTATATTCGACAGACATTCATACAAGATACCTTACAGAGGTTAGTTTTGCAGATGTTTCTCGTTTATCCAGCAGCAGGACCAAGCTGAAATCAGTCGAGTAGATCATCTACAGACCGGTTACGAGGTATAATCTCCCATCAGTGCAGGAAAGATCCAACCCAAACATCAGAGTGCTTGGGACTCGATTAATTTCAACGAGGCTCGACTGCATGTATGAAACCTTCGTATGAGAGAAAGATTTTCAACTAGAAACAGCTCCATCTCGTGAATAAAGTCCCAAGTGAGGAAGCAACATCCCATGTACCAATACCTTTGTATATAGATATACAAAGCCAATACTCTAACAGAGATCAAAACAACAAGGAAATTAATATTTCAAAATAATTATTTTCGAAATAAAATTTCGAAACATTCATCTCTTCCAAATACCTACACAGTAGGTTCTGGTAAATGCCTGCTAGAAAACAATTATTTCCTCGGGTAATATCACGCTGGATATCGAATTATATCCGACAGACATTTATGCAATATTCCTCACAGAATATTACTGGAGATTTTTCCCAACACCAAATCGTTATTTTTAACACTTCGACACGTGTTTCGATCACCAAGTGATCATCTTCAAGAGTTAAACAGTTTAATCTTAAATAACGATTTGGTGTTGGGAAAACACTCCAGTAATATTCATTACTACCCCAAAAGTTCCAAACAGTGCATCATAAATACCTCACAGAGGTTATTAGTCTCGCAGATGTTTCTTGTTCATTTAGCGGCAGGACAATGCTGAAATTATTTGAGTATTACCTTTACAACAATTTACAACAACGATGTTTCTTTTCGCTTAATTCATTGATAGGTGACACTAAACATATACGAGTAAGATTACTTAATGGTTATTCCGTTACCACGACCACCTAAATGGGAATAGGAGTAGTGAGCCTTCGAAAAGAAAACTAAATAATTCTATCTGACGGAAAAGCCAGGATGTTTATCCTATCGTCAGTTCGATTACCTGGTGATTACTCAAAATGAGTTTTAGAAAATTACCAGGAAGAACCTATAATTATCCACGATCCTGGAAATTACCACGTCATTGGCAACACTGATTGTTTTACAAACGTAATTTATCCATGATTGTGGTATTATGGTACCATCTATGAGTGAATAGATATAAATAGAGAAAATGGCGACTTCAGGATTTCTCTGTCGGTATTTGACATTGAGAAATCGAGAAAATTTTGCAAATCTGCTCGTAGTGCTCGTCAAGTTGTGGAGTTTATAGTATTTGTGTGTTATGGCCAGTTACAAAGGATAGTCTTTCGTTTATCGAAAATATAGCTCGGATAAAGTTGTATAACTATTCTTAAAGTTATTTTATGATAATATAATTTCAGTGAGGTGTAAAAAAATAGATAGAAGGTACCGAAATCGACATTAACCGAGATTTAACCCTCCTACTTCCTGTGTGGTCCAGGGTATCTTTAAATGCCCGTGGACAATAATTCCCGAAGTTGAATCGCATTTTTTTATTTGAATTATACTCAGTTTACTCCTATCTCGTGGTTAAGAATTCTCAAATATATATATTTATATAGATATATAGGCCCGGATACCATATTATGGCTACGATCATTCAGAATAATGGTATGAAGCCCTTGTCTAATGGAAACGGTCTGGTACATCATCAAGTTCAAAATATAAATGGATTTGAACATGTTAATATGTTGAATAACAGTGATAAACCCCAATTAACAGAATCCAATGATGAACAATGTGATGTTAAAAGTGAACAAAATGAAACTGATGAAAACGTGGAAATTGTAGAAGAACCTGAAATAGACATAGTTATTAACAATGTAGTGTGTAGTTTTAGTGTAAGATGTCATTTGAACCTACGTGAAATAGCTCTTTCTGGAGCGAACGTTGAATACCGCAAAGAAAACGGCATGGTTACTATGAAATTACGCAGACCTTACACTACGGCAAGTATCTGGTCTTCTGGAAAAATCACTTGTACAGGAGCCACCAGCGAAGATGCAGCCAAGCAAGCAGCAAGAAGATTTGCCCGTTGTCTACAAAAACTGGGATTCAACACAAGATTCCACAACTATAGGGTTGTTAATGTTCTCGGAACTTGTTCCATGCCATTCTCAATCAGAATCAGCTCATTTTCTGAGAGACATAGGGAAGCTGAGTAAGTATTATATAGAAGGATTTATTTCTTTGTTGTATCACAACAGTTGCCCATCAAACCATCGTTCAGAGGGTTGGTCCATTTATTTCAATGAATGGTGAACCTTAGGTGATTGCTTTCTATGTGAAATAAGATATTTGAGAGATGGGTGATACTTACTGTTATTGGTAATAGACATTTGACACCCAAAAGCTGCATACGAGTTGACACTTGGGACGTGCTGTGATCGCTTAAGCTACACCTCTAGGTAACAACTACAAAACATGAAAAATTCAACACCTATTCATTTGTCTAGCACTTCATTACATTCATAATTTCTACAACCTGCATATGAACTTTTCAACTAAATCAATATTAGGTTTCAATCTTCAAAAACGGTGACAGAAAAATTATGAATAAGTGCCACCCAAACTAAATTCTACCAATATTATCTGAAATTATAGAAAAAGTTATGAATACTAGGCTATTAGATTATCTAAAATAATCAAAATATGGATTCAAAAAGCAATATGACTTTCTTAGATCCAATGACACAGAGTCTACAAAGGTGGAATGTGGACTTTTGTCACTTGTTTCAAGTAAAACTTTCAATAAAGTCAACCAACAATTGCTTTGAAAAAATATGAAGTATGAGGAAAATATAGAAAACTGGTTTGAAAATTATATTTATTATATTTAAAGAAAATAGTTTGTGTACTATAAGAAAAGAAGATTCTGAAAGGAACATTACTTGTAGTTTTCTGCAAGTTTCAGTAATTGAACCTTATCCCTTTTTAACATAAACTCATTAATAGAGATTAGGACTTATATGTAACAAGTGAATAGGAAATTTCAAATTTCAACACATTGTCGAAAACTATTAGAAATAAAGTAACATTCATTTTCATTTATTTGCTGAACGCAATTTTGTAATCCACAAGAATGTGTTCGAGAATGGCTGTAATAAAAAATAACAGCTTGCAAGATATGAGAATGACAATTGATATACCTTTAAAATTTACAAGTTCATCCCTTTTGTGTTAGCTTTTCAAGTTTTGTTGTAGTAGAAAATATGTAATATACAATATAACAGCAGAAACTTTGAGCATTTATTATAGTTGAGTTTTTTGATTTTTACTTTTTTGATTCACTTGGACAAGAATTCATATCTGAATAGATGAATTAATGAATTTTTATTAAAATATCATTGCTACCTAATGAAAATGTGCGAACCTGACATCCATTGACTTACCTAAATGATAGAAAGCTTTTGAATGGCCAATTTTTCAATCAAACAGGTCTGTATTTTATTCTTGAGTCATTGGTTGAACCATGATGATGGTCATTGTGGACCGAAATGGTTGACAATAAGTGTGATACATGCCTGAATGCAGGACAAGAATGGCTGCAGAATTTTACAGAAAAAAGATTCGTTCTTAAAAAAAGTTTAAGGGGCCATTATTGAACGAAACGTCTCTAAAAATTTCATGACACCAGATGAAAGTGTTTAGAAATATTCAAAAAACTTAATTTTTTCTATGCCTGATGCCTTCTTTGTCTAGATGAATGTTCTTAAATATCTTTTCATATTTTTTTTCAGGAGTTTATATTATTCTTTATATATCAATGGAGACGCACAAAGCAAACGTTTTTTTTCAAACAATAAGTGTTAATAACCTGATGAAAATTAACAAATAGTTAAGTAATTGCATTTTCATTTTTCTAAGTGGACATGAAATGAAACAACTCAACCTTATCTTCATAAACTTGTATCACTAGTAGGCTTCTTCAATTGGGTTATCTTTAACAGAAACAATTTCAAATGTATGTGTGGGTGAGATTATCATTGATGACAGAATTTTTGTTCTAGAAATAGTACTCATCATGTCTAATATTAGATTTTGCTGACTGAAATTGCATAAATTCTTTTATTGAAATTTGTTGAGACGGTTCATTTTGTAATAGCAACTCACATTATAAAATTTTGGAGGTTATCTTTTTGTCTAAATTTATGATATGTCTCTTTAATAAAAAATATGTTTTGAAAAAGTCCAAATACAAATTGATGGTCATGGAAATTATGTTTACATATATTTTTAATCCTATAAAATTAATTTTTCTGACCCTACCAATCATTCTTTTTCTAACCTAACTTAAAGTCACCAGTTTTTCATTGTATTGTATTTAGATTTATATTATATCTACTTAACAATCTACAGAAAGTCAATTTTGAATACAATTAACATAATAAAAATAAGTACATAAGATTCACTAATTGTAATACTGATCCTAATTAAGTGATAATTAATATACATATAACCAGACAATCACTCCACACAGTGTCACTAATATGAACATTACTGAAATTACTCAAAATGATATCAAAGAAGCTATAAATAACATGAAAAGAAACAGTAGCAGGGACATTTACAATCTATGTGTAGATCTCTTAAAGTCGTTAAAGAATCAGTTAATGCATCCTTTATGTAAATTCTTCAACATGAGTATTAAGCTTTGCATTAGTATGGTAAATTTATTTTTTCTGTGACGGGAAAAAAGTTTGACATTTTATCTCTGATGACAGGTAACAAAATGACACTTTTCATGAAATTG